>JAAGKR010002641.1:0-10098 GCA_011419295.1 Clarias macrocephalus | reverse complement strand
TGGCTGGCATGTAATTCAACAAAGATGAGCAGATATAAATCTCAAACTAGTTGTTTTTAACTGAAGGAACACCTTTGCATAATAAAGCTGTTGTCTTTCATTGTGCTTGAAAATCAAAGTGTTCACTTAAATATGGCGTTACGTCCCAGTCTAGGGTTGGGCCAGACAGCAAAAGAATGGTTCAGGGTTCTATTTTAATCTGTATGGAAATAGTGGTATATGGCAGAAAGAACTAGATTCGGTCATTTAATGAGGATGAAATAATGAGGTTTGTATTGCTTTAGAAACACACACACACAACAGGAGGAGGAGGATCAGATTCAGAGTGGACCCAGGCCAAAATAATAAACCAAATGGTATTTCTATTTAGTAGCTATACTACTTGCAAAAATAAAAATAAATAGAATTAATGATACATATAATATAATATAAATAAATTCCCTCTTCCCAAAATAAATGGCAGCCATGCCCCTACTACTGGTGAGTGCACAAACATACAGTGAAATTATTTGAAAAAAGTCAAAACCAGAATACACAACCAATATCAAACGCCAAAATCACAATCTCTCTTCTGCGTCTCTCTCCGGTTTATACGTGGTCGCGCTGGTTGATGACGTCACTCTCAGGGCGGAAGCAACCGCGTGGAAGGTCAGGTAGATGCCGATGTGGGGACATATGATTTAAATGTAGCGAATTACAATAGTACTTCAAACAAACCATACTTAAGTAAAAGTAAACTGGCAGATTTTAAAAACTACTGTAAAAAGTAGAAGTACACAAAAACTACTCAATTACAGTAAAGCGAGTAAATGTAATTAGTTACTTTCCACCTCTGCCTTTGTGTTGGTAGGGTCAGTTTTGACCCAGTTATAATTTAAGGTTATAAAACAATAGTTAGGGTCAAAACTAAAATCAGAAACACACTTTAAGGGGCTTCTCTCTTTTCCTGTGTGTCTCCTTACCTGAACAAACAAAACACAACAAACAAAGACAGACATGTTCAGACATGTAAGGCTTGCATAAGACAAATTTAGTTTAGCGTTGGTGACTTGCAGAGTACACATCTCCTGTTTGCAGCAGTCAAAAATGAGAAGATTTACAGTAAGCCAAGCTCTGGATCATATCTTTTCTGAAAATGAGGCAGAGTACACAGAACAGCATAGTGATACAGATGAGCAGGTTTCCGAGGAGGAAGACATTGTAGACCAGTCGTCTCACAAGCTCCTTCCACTGATGTTCAACCCAGGACCAGAGATAACAATAAATTAACTTTTTGTCCCTTTCCGTGGAAAATGCCCTTTCCGGCAGTACATGCATAATAAGCCAGGGAAATATGGCATAACAATTTGGGCAGCCTGTGATGCAAACACCACCTATGCGTGGAATCTGCAGATACACAGGCAAACATGCAAGTGGCATTCCTGAGAAAAATCAAGGAAAACTTGTAGTCCTCGATATGACTACTGGACTGCGGGGTCACAATATCACATGTGACAATTTCTTTACCAGCTATGACCTTGGACAAGAACTTCTCAGGTGGAAACTTACCATGGTGGGCACAGTAAAAAATAAATAAATCTGAGCTGCCTGCCGAAAGTTTGCAGGTGAAGGACAGGGCTCCACTTTCTTCAAAATTTGCTTTTACAGACATCACCACGGTTCTTTCATATTGTCCAAAACACCACCGGAGTGTAATACTTATGTCCACTTTTCACAAAGACACAGCTATGTCATCAGCAAGTGACAAAAAGCCCATAATTATCTTGGACTATAATAAAAACAAAGGTGGAGTGGACAACCTCGACAAGCTGACTGCCACCTACACTTGCCAGAGAATGACCAGGAGATGGCCAGTGATTGTGTTTTATAACATTCTAGATGTGTCTGCATACAAATGCATTTGTGTTGTGGACCCACATTCATCTAGGGTGGAACTCAACCAGAAAAAAACAAGCGGAGAATGTTTCTTGAGGAGTTAGGAAGTTCCCTTGTCAAGACACACATCGAGCGAAGGGAAGGGTGCTGTACATCCCAGCCGCTGCAGTCTTGGTCAGACAGCTGCAGAGCTCATGTAGCGCTTCTTTCACACCATCAGCAACACAATGATTATCAGTGCCAGCATCCTCTTCGGCCAGCACTACACATCAACCTACACAGCCACAGCCACAATCCCCCCAAAAAGAAAGACGTGTCAGGTCTGCTCTAGCAATAAAGACAGAAAGACAAATGAACTCTGCTTCTACTGCAAAAAATATATTTGCAAAGAACACACTAAAAGTGTCACTTTTTGCCACACATGCATCTAAATGCATGTTCTTGCACACAAAGAGGTTTTTTGGAACTAGTGCCTCATTTCTGTTGGTTTGATTTGCTTGATTGTTCGTTGTTTTCACATTTTGATATTTACTTGTTTTGCTTTCCATTGATATTAAAGTTATTTTTGAAAATCCTTTTTGACCTTTTTCTTTGTAATAAATATATATGGGTCAAATTTGACCCGTAACACCATAGATGTTGCTATAGTAATTAATATTATAATAAAAAAAAATAATATATATAACATTTTAAGAGATGTGTCCTAATTCCCCTCAGTAATAGTCAGGTAACATAAAAACATTTTATTTATTTAAATAATTCTCTTGAGGTTCATTTGATCATTTTTATATTGAAAACGAGAGGTATGCTGTTAAAGTAAAAGCTCATGAGGTCACAGCAAAAAATATTTAAAAATGTTCTTTTAATGGACAAGGAAGCGTAACAAAGTAACCAAAAGGTAAGGAAAAAAAATAGTGATAAATAATTGTTCTGACGATAATACAGAATATACTGTATGGCTGATTAAAGACACGGGTCAAAACCGACCTGTTAACATAAAAGATAGTAACAGAAAGCTAACAGAGGAAGTTTAATAGATGTGTACTCATGTCCATTCATCTGATCTACAGTATATGATATTTAAGTGATGGGTTTACAACTTATAACGAATATTTCATAAGGATGCAGATATGGCACGTTTTAAACTGTGACATAATGATTAAGAATTTCCATTTTTTTGAATAAAAAAAAAACAGACTAAGAAAAAAACATTAATCCCACACCCCCATTTTAAAGTATTTAATTTTAACAATAAAATATGCTTGCCCCTACCACGGCGGCACGGTGATGTAGTGGTTAGCATTGTCACCTTGCACCACCAGGGTCCGGGTTCGATCCCCGGCCAGGCTCGATTCCCGTCTCTGTGTGCATGGAGTTTGCATGTTCTCCCCGTGCTTGGTGGGTTTCCTCTGGGTACTCCGGTTTCCTCCTACAGTCCAAAGACATGTAGGTTAGGCTAATTGGCGTTCCCATATTGGCCGTAGTGTGTGTATGTGTGAGTGTGTGTCTGTGCCCTGCGATGGATTGGCACCCTGTCATGTCTCCTGGGATAGGCTCCAGGCCCCCGTGACCCTGAATACAGGATTAAGCGTTATAGATGATGAGTGAGTGAGAGTGAGTGCTCCTACCACACTTTACTAAAAAAGTAAGTAAAAATTCAGATTATTTTAACATAAAAGATTGAGTGCTCTGACCGTCATCCAATCAGAAATGAAGAATCAAGTAAGTTCGACAAAGAATAAACCAAGTGCTGGGTCAAAATAACACAACCAAACATTATTTATTAAATTTTTTTTTAATGATCCTGGATCAGACAGAAACAGAAGACATATTAACACTCTCATTAAACATACCCCAATAGCTTCTTCTGACAACAATAAAATATTATAAAATATGCGAACAGACTTTCTACACACAACTTTTCCAACCACACAGCTAATACCTGACGTAAACCCGAATGCTGGATATGTGTATGTCCGAAATCGCATGTGAGTTTGTTTGTTAAATAAGTATGTCTGTGTTGTGTAAGGCCTGCCATGGCATTTTTTTTTGTTGTTACACATTTCCGCTTTCTATTTTCCTTCTATTGTATTCCCTCTGCTGTGGTTATGGAGGAGGGTTTTTTCTCTTTTGTTCTTTCTTTTGTCCCTTCCTCTTACTGTCTTTTGCTCCCCGGTGTGCCAGGGCATCTTGCACGGTGTGTGAGCGGCGTTCGCAGGAGTGGATCTTCGGTGCCCACTGCGTTGCCATTAAAGTGGACGTGCGCCCAGAGGGCAGCAGGAGTGGAGTGAAGCATGTCCCAGGTGGTATGAAGTTTATGGACTTTGTCTTGGAGAGCGCAAGAACTCTAATCTGCCGCTAAGCCAAACAGACTTTGTGTGTGTGGTGGTGGTGTGAAATATGAGGAGCGATTGGTGTAACGTGGTGAAATAAAACCATTAACTCCTCACACTCCCATATCAAAGTGCAACTTAAAAGGTGGAAAAGCGAATGAACATGGAAATGAGCTTGCTCCTACCACAACTACAACATTTTAAAATTTAAGTTAAGAAATCATATTAATTTACCATAAAAGACTGCAAGCTTTAAGGGGCATGCCCCTCGCTTTAGAAGTGAAGAATCCAGAAAATTTGTCATGCTGTTTCTTAATTCCAAGAACGCAAAGATCAGACTTGACATGGAAGTGCATACTCAGGGTTTGAGGACACCGGGTATATTGCAAATGGAACGCAGATTACAGGACATATTATACCATAAGAATGCAGTGGGTTAAACAATGGTGTCAGGAACAGGCTGAGACCTCTTGCACACTACATGCCTCTGCCTAGCATCCTGCTTGTCAATGACCAGGTGCTGAAAAACAAGCTCAAAGACCTCAGGGCCAGGGTAAATTTCCAGAAAAACATTTAGGATTGCAATTTCCTCTGCTTCACTGAGAAATGGCTGAACCCAATGGTAACAAACCTTGACATCCAGCTGGCCAAGGCAGCTACAAGGCACAATCTTGCCCCCCGTTTAAGAAATCTGACCATGCCACCATCCTCCTTATGCAAAAATATAAATAGAGGCTCAAACAGGAAGCTCCAGATTAGAGGGAGGTTGCACGCTGGACGGTGGCTATTCTCCAGGACGCACACTAGAATGCAGACTGGGACTTCTTCCAGCGGAATTCTGATGACATTAATGTGTTTATTGAAGCAGTTGTGGAATTCATCTGGAAACTGGTGCATGATACTATGCAAAAAAACAACCATTCGAATGTTTCGTAATCAGCTGTGAGCGGAAAAAAAAACATATGTGATGAGATCTCGCTCTGACGCCTATAACGTGGGACTTGCGTCAGTTAACGCCCGTAACAAGGCTGCATCATGCAACGTTTGGAAAGCAGTGAAGGAAGCAAAGCAGTGCTACGGGAAGAAACTAGAGTCACAGATCGAAGATTAAGGACTGTAATGGATTATAAAGCACCAATATCTGGTATGATGAACGCGAACATGTCTCTGGCAGACAAACTGAACACTCACTTCAAAGCTGCATCTAATGATCCTAATAGCAGTGCTAAAGCTAATGTTAATGCTAGCAGTGCTAACAGCTGCAGACAGGAAGAGAATGCTAACATTGAAAATGCACTCATCATCTCTGAAAATGATGTGATGAGAGCCTTCTGGAGGGTGAACACTAGGAATGCAGCAGGACCAGAGAGCATTCCAGGTTGAGTCCTTAGAGTCTGAGCTGACCAGCTAGCATCTGTTTTTACAGAAATATTTTTATTTTTTAGTTTTTATCAGAAACAGCATAAACCTTTCATAAACATTTATTTTACTGGATAGGACTATGAGGGCCATCCTTGGCTTGCCACATAAATCAATAAGTCTTGACATGACCCTGATGACAATTCCAAATTTTTCCTTACTTGGACCACTTTTGGTAGTTCCTGGCCACTGCAGACTAGGATTATGCCACAAGGGCTGCAATTTTGGAGTTGGTCTGACCCATACATAAAAAAATCACAATTTGACTCTTATTAAAATTGCTCAAATCCTTAAGGTTTGTTTAACCTGCTTGGTTAGTGACCACTGATCTTATTTAATTCTGTGAAAATACTGGTGCAAATTTGTGTATACAGAATGAACTATGATCATTCAGCATTGCAAAATAGGAAAAGTAATTTAAGAAGAGCAGATTTTTTTTTATTTATGTGAAGTTATGGCAATATATATTTATTTTACAAAATGTCTGGCATGGATTAATAGTGAGATTAATTAATTTAAATAAATAAATACAGCTGCTTTTGACCACCTTCCAGAACCGCACATCTATGTCTAAACTTTACAGCACCTCTTGTCGGCAAATTTGTGTAGCATGTATAAATTAAATTAAGGAACTGTTACTGTTTACACTAAACCTTGTTTTAAAAAATCCTGTGTTATTGTAAACATTATTTGCTCATTTTTGTTAACTATACCAATCTTCTTAATAATCTATACAAACACTGCAAATTATTTGACCATTTGTTAGCCCTATTTACAAATTTGTATTTATTTATTGTTTGTTGAATTAACAATAGCTGAGGTGACAAAAAAAAAAAACTGGATTGGATTTTGCCTGGAACTGGAAAGTATTTTGTTGACAATTTTAATGCTTTGTGTACATGTGTGTGTATCATAAAACCTCTATGTATAAGGGCTTAAAGTGGATAAATTCCCAGTCTCCTTCAGGTGGGTGTGATTATTATTTTATTAGGATTTTAAGTGATTTCCTTTATTACTCCCCATAGGTTATCTCTCGTCAGATTAAATTAAATGTATTCCCCATACTATGTAGGTTTAATTTCTACAATAGTAAAATAAACTTGATATGGGGTCTAAAAAGTATTTTAGATGGGTCAACATGCTTATGAACAGTGTAAAAAAAAAGGACAAAAATTTATCTAATAATTTAGTCAGTGAAGAAATTTGTAGTTAAATTTAAGTAAATCCCTCTCTTTGTCCATCCAACCAGTTTTATATAATACAATTTCAGCCTCTGCTTTCGGTCCGAACTGCTACCACCACCACCACCACCACTACTACTACTACTATTACTCCTACTACTACTACTACTACTACTACTACTAATAATAATAATAATAATAATAATAATGATAATAATAATAAGTAGAAATAGAAGAAGAATATCAGCACTGTTTGCAAAAGAAAGTTATATTCTGAACTTGACACAACACTTGACAGCAGGTGCTGCAATCCCTAGAAATTAGGTTTATGCTTCTAGGTAATGTCAGACGGGGGATTTGTTAAAAAAATTAGAGACACTTTGACACAAACAAAAAGAGTTAACTAATTAGACCCTTTCCCTATAGTCTTCATTAGCCACGTTTACGAGTCATTATCCCTGGCTTCCCTTGAGAGGCCCAGTACACAAACATTGCTACCGTAATCTCTTAGGAGAAAGCAAAAACAAAGCAAATAGTCAAAAGGAAACGCAAAACACTATTACAAAAATAAATTAGGAGTACAGTACCTAGCTTTGAATTGTCAGATAGAGATCTGCTTATAACATATCTTAGATGCTTTATTAAGTTTCAATAATAATAATAATAACAACAACAACAAGAACAACAATACTACTACTACTACTACTACAGATGTGGCCATTCAGAATATGCACTTTTACCCTAGAAAGGCCGCAATTCAACTCACGCTGTGCCATGAAATTTAAATAAATGTGTTGTGCTTTACTGAATATCCTCCAGATGGAACATGGAAGGACTTTATCTAAAAGCTAGACCAAGTACAATGAAGAATTGTGTATATTTAGTTAGCCTAAAACAATATCGTTTCCAATGCTGGAGCAAACACAAATTTCATTTTGTAATGAAATTTCATTTTTTGTAATGTCTTAACAGGGACAAACAATGAAAGACATAGCAATGCCTCAGTTTAAATGGTCTTGATAAATGTTTTATTTTCTGATTGTAGGCTGATAGTGCTAACTATGCGAATGTCCTGATTCTTAAATATGCCAACATATCTTTGTTAAAATGTAAAAATGTGTTGACATTGAGCACCATCAGAAGTCATGAATGAACAAAAAAAAATCTATATTTTTAAGTAAATATTATATGCACGCAAAGTGCTTTGGGCTTTTTATAATAATAATCACTATGCTTTTTTGCTGTTTGTGTCCAGCATTGAATAATTATTTCATCTATTATTTAACCGAGGCTGGAAATGATTGTGAATTTATGACTGAAATAAAGCTGTTCATCAGCGTGCATTTAGTAGATTTATGAATTACACTCAAAGTATCTAATCTACCTATGAACACGACGATGAAACATTCTATTTCTGTTCATTTTAAACAACCACTCAGTCTTGTTAATTCATTTTCGATTCTCCCATCAGCGAAACCGGTTTGATAACTTCCCACCTATCATGGGAAGTATGTCTGCAGTTTTATCAATAAATTGGCTCACACATGTTTATCACATTCAAAATAATATGGTTCCCTTTGAAAAGCTACACTCGATGCTGCGTGAAAACACTATGGGAATGTCGCTTTGTTCCACCAGTTGTGTCAAACACGGCAAACTTTGGCTTATATAACCTCGGTCAGGTGACCTCATCTGATCAGGTGCACCTGCAGGTTATAAATAGGACTGAACCGGAAACATCCTCAGGTCTTTTTGTCTTCAAGGACCGCATTGTGTGTGTGCACTTTACAAAAAAAAAAAAAAAAAACGAATGTAGAAAGTGTTAAAGACTACTCACACAGACATATAGCAGAGTTAAGAGATGCGTGCCTCTGTCTAAAAGATATCTCACGGAGGGTGATCTCCACGCTTTCTGTTTTGAGTATTTGGGGGAAGAGCACATTATCCTTGGGCTTGAGGGAGGATGTGAGCATTGCAATCTCCTGAAACCAGAAAAAGCACATCTGTTGATTTAGGAATTACAGACTTTGCTGGGAAAAGGGGCCATAGAACATGTTCCCCTCCCAGACAAAGAGTCAGGATATTACAGTCGCTATTTCTTGGTTCCCAAGAAAGACAGGGGGCTGCGTCCTTTTTTCGAGCTTCGCGGGTTGAACCGCTATCTCAAAAAATATAAGTTCAAAATGTTGACTGTCAAAATAATTGTTTCTCAAATCCTAACAGAGGATTGGTTTGTGACAATCGACCTGACGCATATTTTCATGTAGAAATATTGCCACAACACAGGAAATTCCTGGAGGTTAACTTTCAGGGGCGAAGATTACCAGTATCTTGTCCTTCCATTTGGCCTAGCCCTCCAGGGCAGCCGTATCTTGAACTACATAGATGACTGGCTGATTTTGTCTCAGTCTCAGTAGCCAAAATCAGGAAGAGATGTTGGACTGGAGGCTCATAAGGAAACCCTGATTTCACTCTCTATACATCCTTTAAAAAGGCCTCTTCACTTCCACCTGGTGAGTAGAGATTAACTGTGTATCTTCTCACATGTTTCTCCTGATGTTGTCCTTTTTGCCAGGAAAAAAGCTACCTGCCTCCCGCTCTCACATGCACTCTGCTGTCTTTGCCTGCATGGTGTCTCCTGCTCTGTGCTGCTTGTCTCACCTCCTCCCCACAAACCTGTGAGCTATTGATGAGATCTTTGCCCACTGTGGGCTTTCCAGCTGCTATGGAGTTTCACAAGTGGTCCCACCATGGCCGTCGCTAAGCCATTTGTAGGGGGCCCCCTAACATTTGTACTCTGCCCCCCTGAAAATTCTCTTAAAATAAACTTTACACAAATTGGTGATCGCCCATGATCCCTTTTAATTTCATATGAAAACGGCGACAGACTTCGGCTCCTCCCCGTCTTTCAGCATGGTCTTTAATGCGCCATCAAAGAGCAAGGATTAAGCCAAGGTGTGTGTTTTTCGATAAATTCTTATACTGTATCAGTGCAGTCCTTTCTCATAAATACAGTTTACAAAATGTCATGAGGGATTAATCAGTTAATAAGTTTTCGCTGTGTTCACGCTCATCACACCAGCTGTTTCCTCTAGTGAAAATGAAGCCCTTAATACATACTATAGTCTAATTTATAAAACAATCCTGCTGTTGCTGTTTTAATTGGAAAACGTACTTGTTTATATAAAACAGTAAGAACCAATTGTGTTTCAAAAACAGTACAAAGGTTAAAGACCTACCTTACCAGTGGAGAAGAATCCAATATAGAAAACTAAATTGTTGTGCCCGCT
>JAAGKR010002640.1:27500-87500 GCA_011419295.1 Clarias macrocephalus | reverse complement strand
GATCACCCGGCTCTAAGTGATTTAACATGTGTTTACAAATCGGTTGTGATTAAAGGCTTGTGAGCAGCACAGAGTTTTATACTCTTTATTATAAACTGTATCAAAGAAAGGTTATTTACACTGGTACAGGACTTTTATTTAAAAGCACATGCAAGGCATTTCCTGGAATACTTACATGTTAACAGTGTTTTTTCTGTGTTTTTGTCCATGTATTAAGGTTCCCAGTCCTGCTCATGGCCTCACACTCAGTGCTCATGTTCAGAGACTGTAGACGTCTTCATTGTTGTACTTTCACACAGATGGTCTGCTGTCCCTCTCCATCACCTGCAGAAAGGTCTATTGTTGTCTGTTGCGCAGGTCTTGTGCACTGTGTGTTGTCATGTGAAAAAAAGTGTATTAATGACGTATCTCCTTTCTCTTACGGTCAAAAGTAAAAATAAAAAAAAAGGTTTATCTGTTCCCCCATGTTCCCTCTGTGTGTGTGTGTGTGTGAGTGTGTGTGTGCGCTATTCTCCCTGTGTGGTGTGTGTGTGTGTGTGTGTGTGTGTGCTGCACTTTTCTCCTTCCCTCTCCCGCGGTCTCATCAGCACCTCACATCATACGTCCTGTGTGTTTCATGTTGGAATTTTGCTCTCACTGTGCTGGTGAATCTCCTGAAGCGAGTCCGCTCCCTCACGATCTGTTCATGTTATGCTTATGAACACCATGTTGCAGGGGCAGACAGACAGAGGGGTCACATGAATCATCCACCACCGGGTAACATGAACACCATCACCGCTTTGTTCATTCGTGAGGCAGATCAGATGTTCTCACACCCTGCCTGCTCTCCCAAAAGTTCTCCACACGTTCTCCCCCCAAACCCCCACTACACCCGCCGCCCCTGGTTTTCTACATAATAATGCAGACATGATACTCATATATTAATAAAACCTTTTACTAAAGCTAATGAGTTGACTGACTTTTGCACATTATATAATATGAGCTACTTTTATTCATGAATCTTTGTTTTTTACTTTTGAGTTTAAATACATTTTAAGTCTATGTAAAGTTTAAGAAAGTTTAAAACAAAAGATTTTCTTTATTAAAGTCCAATAAATGACAATGCTAACCACTAAGCCACTGTGACGCCATAAACATATATACATATAAAGGCATAAATAAAAAAATAAAAATGTACTTTGAAGTCAACGTGTGCTGTTGCGTAACAGGACTGTGAGTGTAAGTTTATGAGTGTGTGTGTATAAGTACGAATTCATTAAAGGTTTCGTTTTAAACACTCTTGTTTTAGCCCTCGGTCCTTTCCAGAAGGTTTAACACACACACACACACACACACTGCGCCCTCCTGGGCTATAAGCGGCGACACCTCCGCGAGAGCACCTCACTGCGCATGCGTGCTGATTGTACCGTTCGCGCATGCTCAGTGAGTCTGCCTGTGTGGACGATTCGCCTCAGAAGCAGCAGCAGCAGCAGCAGCCATGGCTCGGCTCTCCGTCCTCATCCTGCTGCCGCTCGTCTTTCAATCCGTCGCTTCCATTTCGTTCTTCCTGCCGATCAGGACGCGGAAATGTCTGAAGGAGGAGATCCATAAAGACGTCCTGGTGACCGGAGAGTACGAGATCAGCGAGCAGGCTAACAGCAAAGTCAACCTGAAGGTGCGCGCTAATGCTAATGCTAACTACAAGGCGACGTCAGCTCAACCAACCGGATTCTCCACCTCTCTCTCTTCATTAGACACACGTTTACACACTGAGACCCGACAAATACTGACAAAAATTACTTCTTCGTTGTGTTTTGGCGTGTTTTATTTAATCTTAATGACTTTTTCTCGGACTCAAACTCGGATTAAAAACGAAATTTTAAAACCATTGAGAGAATCTGGGCTCGCGCGTTCTAACGCATCTCAACATTGTTTGTTTTTAATGTCATTATTAATGTAAATAACAATATATATTATTAATATTGATTAAGTTATCGCAATTACTGTGGTAAACTATGATTTATAAATGCTGTAATAAATAATATTTTGAGTTAAAATCGTGATACACGGCGCTTCCGGGTTGGTCGCACTACCGGAAACAGCTGTTTACTTTCACACACATTAAAAGTTAAATATAAATAAAATGGTAGTCACTTAAATAATAACAATAATCTAATCAAATCAACATTTATTTCTATAGCACTTTACAGCAACCTAAGTTGTACCGAAGTGCTTCACAGTTCTAAAAATGACAATAAAGTGGCATTAAAAATAGAAATAAAATACAAAAACAGAATAAAACATAATTATAAATAAATCTAAAATTAAAGAATAGTCATAAAAAATTATTATATTGTTCTAGAAAAATAAGTGCGTTTTTGCCTATCGAATAATGTTTTAAGTGCATTTTACTTAAATATTTTATTTGCCATGTTTTATTTTAGTCTAAATAAGTAAAGAAGTAGCCTATTAAGAAATACCCATATATAAATAAAAATCTGTATTAATAAAGGCTTAGACATTAGGTTTTGTTGCATGTTATTGTTTGGAGTTCAGAATAGGACTGAAAGATTTTATTTTTAAAAGAATCACAATCCTACTATTAAACTTACCGTTTTGTATTTAAACATATTTATCTAAACATCCAATAAACAAATATTTAAGTATATGTAGATACTGTATATTTTAGTGGGATTCATTTTGCAGAGATCGGGATTGTGAGGTCGCCCCCTGGTGTTGCCGATAGTGTACTGCTGCTCTGACAGGTTCTGGGTCAGAGGCAGGTGTAATAATGACGTCATGCTCAGACCTAGAGGGTCGCGTGGTGGTGGTATCATGTTGTGATGTAGGTTGTTGTTGTTTTAGATCACAGACTCATCCGGTCACATCCTGTACTCCAAAGAGGACGCCACCAAGGGCAAGTTTGCTTTCACAACTGAGGACTACGACATGTTCGAGGTCTGCTTCGAGAGCAAGTCGCAGATGGGTGAGTGAGGGATCATGATAGTGCTGAAAATTTACAGGAATAAAAAGATGTCTTGGACTGTTTAGAATTATGTACACCCCTCCTCTGTTTTCCGTAGCTATAGGCCGAGTTCCTGATCAGCTGATTAATCTGGACATGAAGCACGGTGTGGAGGCGAAAAACTACGAGGAGGTTTGTGCTCTTTATAATGGTTTGGGTACTTGCCGATCCCGAGTACCAATACTGGTATCTCTTTGTGGAGTAAACTGGACCGGTACCTCATACTGGTATGTGTGTGTCTATGTATCAGATTGCGAAGGTGGAGAAGTTGAAACCCCTGGAGGTGGAGCTCAGGCGTCTGGAGGATCTCTCCGAGTCCATCGTTAATGACTTTGCCTACATGAAGAAGAGGGAGGAGGAGATGAGAGATACCAACGGTGAGAGAACCTCCGAACGCAACACACACCCCGTTACCATGGTGCCCGTAGTGATGTGACTGGCGGGGAGGGGGGTCGTTGATGATGTCTTTCTCTATATGGTGTGCAGAAGTTTGCTCCTGTAACTCACTGTCATTACATTTATACACACACACACACACACACACACACACACCTGTAAGTAAGCCCCACCCCTCAGCTCTGTGCAATAAGTAATCAGCGTTCATTACTAAGGGACAGGGAGAAGGAATTAAAAATGCAAAAAGCTCCAGAGAGATCCTCTGATTGGCCACACGAGGTCCTCTTCTGCGTATCTGGTTGTGGCTCATGTGGCTCTCGAATCGTCCCAAGCGAGACCACATTGTCCCTCATTCACGTTCATAAATACTTCACTTCTGCCTTTTATTTATTTACTATTTCCTAACGTTTTTAATTTTCTTATTCCCCCTCCTTCAAACAAAGATCTAATCCGTCTCAACTTTCAGAACCAGAAATCAATAAAATTACACTGTATATCTCACAGACACACATTATTCCTTCTGTCTAGCAGTGACAAACATTCAATGTTTAATATTCATTCATTTATTCTTTCTTCCTCTCTACTCTGTCTCTCTTGTTTCTGGTTCAAAGTTTGCTTTATTGGCATGACAAATATGGATTGAGTATATTAATTAAAATAATATATTTCTCTCTCTATCTCTCTCTCTCTCTCTCTCTGCAGAGTCGACGAACACGCGTGTGCTGTACTTCAGCGTGTTCTCCATGTGTTGTCTGATCGGTTTGGCCACATGGCAGGTCTTCTACCTGCGTCGCTTTTTCAAGGCCAAGAAGCTCATCGAGTAACATCATGACCTCACCAGAGCCGCCAATCACACCGGGAGGCCACGCCCATTTTCTCTTCTTACCATTTTACTACCCCCCCCCCCCCCCCAGCCCCTTGCCCTTTTCCCAATATTGCATTGTGTGTGTGTGCGCGCGCGCGCGCGTTTGTGTGTGTGTCAGGAGCAGACCGGGTGGGGGGGGAAGAATCACTGCGGCCATATCCGTATTACACTCTTAAACTAATAATAATAAGACATGTATTCATTTCTCTACATGTAGTCTTCTCTCTCTCTCTCTCACACACACACACACACACACACACACACACACACACACACACACACACACACGCGCAGCAGCAGGAGTGAATGGAAGATTTTTTTTTTTAACGTGTGGCATTTTTGTACATGTTTAGTTTTTTTTTTTAGATACATGTCCTGTCCTGTTTATATTTTACACACACACACACACTTTTGCAGAATGTTACAGCTAAGCTCTGCCCCTTTCTTTTCTCTTGACCTGTACATTAATTACATGTCATTACACTCTAATGTACTCGTTATACAGGCTGAGACGAGGCTGGTGAATAAATATTTAAAAACGTTCTGAGTGTGCTCACGACTTTAACACTCAGCTGGAGGATGGAGTTTGTTTTTGAAAGATGATGTAATATGATGTTTCTGCCATAGTTGTCTCTCCTGGGGGGGCCCCCCCCCCCCCCCTCACTCTCAGTTCTCCTGTGTGTGTGTGTGTGTGTGTGTGTGTGTGTGTGTGAGAGAGAGAGAGAGAGAGAGACTGAGAGTGTGTGTGTGAGTGATGATCTGACTGTAATATTATCCAGGTTCCTCAGTAGCTGAGTGTTCACCCGGACTTTATCGATCACATGGCAGTTTTCAGGATTAAAACTCATTGACATTCAATAAAGTTTGTTACCTAAAACAGTCTTGAGTTTCTAACTCACACACACATACACACAGATGTTGACTCCGGTGGAGTGTTCTTACAGTGGAGCTTGTTAATTATTTAATACAAAAAAAAAAAAATCTCTCCAGGCTTTTATAAAATTTATTTTCAAAGTCACTTCATATCATATTGACATTTTTTATTAAACCTGAAAACATGTGATTTTTATGTGGTTATCATGTTAAACTTGGAATACAAGAATACATTGTTAAGAATACAAAACATTCACGTTAACAGTTAATTAGCAATAACGTGTAAATAAATTTTCATGTATTTCATAGGTCCTAATCACAAATAAAAACACATTACAACTTTTACAAAAGTACTGAACTTTTCTAGTTGTAAGTAAAATCTCTACTTTTTTCTTTGTTTAATCCTCCTTTGATCTTTATGTATGGTTTTGTCTTCATTTGCTTTTTTCTTTCTTTTGTTCCTGTTACATATTTAGGGTTTTTGTTCATTCCCTTATAAAATATAAAATATGCTGTGTCTGTACATTAACAGTTAATTATTTGATTATTATTATGAACATTACTTACTGTGAAGTCTGAAGCTCTGACACAAATGACACGCTAGAGTAGTCTTCTTGTACCAGTGTGATTAGAACCACAACAGGATTTCCACTTAAACCTTCAGTTTTACACATGGTCTTTTAAGGAATATGATATTATGAATCTATTATGACTTGTGGCTAGCCTGGGTCACATGAGTTTAATTACTTCATGCAATTCCATCTTTTTTAAATTATAAATAAATAAATAAATTATTTATTTAGTTTCTTCCCGTAAAAATCATTGCCATCCCGGAACTTTTATTTTGAAATGTCTCCTGCTTGGGCTAATACTGACGCTGCACGCGCTCTGTGGTGTGATTTACATTATTTTCTAGTATCCACTATTTCACACACAGACACACATATAAAGTTTACTTACTTTAAATTAAAAAATATAGAAATGCAGTAGGTAATCATTTGCATATTCAGTAAATTTCATTTTATCCAGACTCGTAACCGTCGATGTTGCGCTACGGTAGACTTTTAATTTGAAATATGTTCGATAAAGAGACCGGAAGTAAGCTGACAGTTTATACGCACGGGAGTGTGTGTGAGAGAGAGAGATCAGACTATTAGCACTCTCTCTCTCTGAGTGTTTGTTGTTCCAGTGTGTGCGCGCAGACAGTGAAGGATGCCGGGAGCGGATAAGGAGACCGATCTGTCGGAACGCATCGAGGCGTTCCTGGCCGAGCTGAAGCGCAGCGGAAGCGGTTCAGGGTCAGCGCGAGGCTCGGCGGAGACAGCGCGCGACACCGCGGCGTTACTGCGGAGGATCACCGCGCAGGCCCGCTGGAGCAGCGCCGGTCTGTTACCGCCCTGACCACGCCCACTTACCCACTCACTTTCTTACACTGCACTCTGATAGGTCAGGAGGATCAGTGTAGAGATTTTACCTGTCAGGCTCCTGTAACCCAGAGTGACGTCAGTGTGTTACATGAGGGCAGTGCAGTGTCTCAGAACTAATGGCACCCGATTACTTCTTACAGTTACAGCGATGTTACGGGTAGAGTTACAGTCATGGTACTGTTACGGCGATGTTACCGTTATGGTGATGTAACGGGTAGAGTTACAGTGATGTTACAGTTATGGCGATGTTACCGTTATGGTGATGTAACGGGTAGAGTTACGGTGATGTTATGGGTAGAGTTACAATGATGTTATAGTTACGGTGCTGTTACAGTTATGGTGACGTAACGGGTAGAGTTACAGTGATGTTACAGTTACGGTGATGTAACGGGTAGAGTTACAGTGATGTTACAGTTACGGTGATGTAACGGGTAGAGTTACAGTGATGTTACAGTTACAGTGATGTAACGGGTAGAGTTACAGTGATGTTACAGTTACGGTGATGTTACAGTTACGGTGATGTAACGGGTAGAGTTACAGTGATGTTACAGTTACGGTGATGTTACAGTTACGGTGATGTAACGGGTAGAGTTACGGTGATGTTACAGTTACGGTGATGTAACGGGTAGAGTTACAGTGATGTTACAGTTACGGTGATGTAACGGGTAGAGTTACGGTGATGTTACAGGTAGAGTTACGGTGATGTTACGGGTAGAGTTATGGTGATGTAACGGGTAGAGTTACGGTGATGTTACGGGTAGAGTTACAGTGATGTTACAGTTACGGAGATGTTACGGGTAGAGTTACGGTGATGTTACAGTTACGGAGATGTTACGGGTAGAGTTACGGTGATGTTACAGTTACGGAGATGTTACGGGTAGAGTTACGGTGATGTTACAGTTACGGCGATGTAACGGGTAGAGTTACGGTGATGTTACAGTTACGGTTACGGTGATGTTACAGTTACGGTGATGTAACGGGTAGAGTTACAGCTGGAGTGCAGCGACAGCGTCTGTGCAGTTGCGTGAACCTTTAAAACTATAAACACTGATAGAGCTACAACATTGTTGCTGGACAAATTCCGACACTTTTATGATGGAGTTTACACCTCTATACAGTTTCATACACACTGAGGAGCTCAGTTCTCAGATCTGGAGTGTGATAGGATGAAACAAATCACACCCGTTTGTTCAACCTGACCTTACTAATGCACGCTGTGGATTTGGGTAAAATCTGAGAACTTAAACATTTTGTCAGAAAAAACACACCCTTACTTACTCTTTGGACGAAAAACTGACTGTCAGTGATTTTTCCCAAATATCGCACTGTACATTATTGAGGTCAAGACAACACAGGGGTGTGTTTAGTTTTGTCATATCTGATGCCAGAGCAGAGATCTGAGTTGCTGATTTCTGATACATTACACACAATGAAACTGGTACATAATACAGTTATATAATAAACAAAATAATCATTATGTATCACACTGACATCTCTGTAGATCTTAAAGTCATCTTTCAAAATAAACCATTAATATGATGTTAATCAGCTGTTGGTCATTTTCATTTCCTACTCTTTTTGTCAAGGATGTTTTCCTTTGTGCGATTCAGTGTTACAACCTTTTCATAATGGGTGTGTGTGTGCAGGTGACCTAATGGAGATCATACGTAAGGAAGGCAGGAGAATGACTGCCGCTCAACCCTCAGAGACCACGGTCGGAAACATGATCCGCAGAGTGCTCAAGATCATCCGAGAGGAATATGCAAGGTACGGACAGTCTGTCCTGTGCACACACATTACCTCACACACACACACAAGTGTGTGTTTTAACCTAAATCTTCTGAGACATGTTCAGTGTGTGGTATGTTTCATTACATTTACTGCCTACTTCTGGAGCTATGAGGCTAATATAGCTAACAAATAAAGGAAGACTGTTGTGTTCAGATCCGAACAAGCCCACTACAATTACTACAAACTCACACAAACAAATCTGCACAAACTTCTACTACCCTACGCTACCCCCTTACAAATCCCTACCTACTATCTGCACAAAACTCTTAACAAACTCCTACTAACCCTCACACACCCCCTTGCAAACCCATATTAACCCTCACAAACTCCTTCTAACCAGCACAACCCCCTCACAAATCTCTCCCAAACCGCATAAACCCCTTTACAAACCCATACTAACTAGCAAAACCCCTTAAAAGCCTAAGCTACCCCTACAAACCTCTACTAACCCGCAAGAACCCCTACCTACTAATCTGCACAAAACCCTACTAACCTGCACAACCTCCTTATAAGCCCTCATATAAACTACTAATTCACACAAACCCCTTTTATTAACTCACTTGAAACCCTACACATTTGCAAAACCTCTGCAACCCCTACTAACCTGCCCAAACATAAAAAAATGCACACTACCCCCTTATGAACTTATCTAACTAACTTGCACAAACCTCCTTACAAACCCCTACTAATCTGCACAAACTACCACTAACCCACAGAAACACCCTCATAAAGCTATTCCTAACTCGCACAAACTCCTACTAACCAGCACAACCCCCTGGTAACCCACATAAACCCCTTTACAAACCCCTTCTAACCTGCAGAAAACCCATAAAAACCGACTCTAACCCATTACAAATCCCTACTAACTCACTCAATCTCCTATTAACCAGCACACCCCCCCTAACAAACCCCTACACATTTGTACAAAACTCCTCAAACCACAACAAACCCCACAAAACTCCAACTCCAACTATAAACTCAAACAAATTTTGTACAAACCCCTTCAATGCCAGTGTGAACCCTGTGTGTGTAGGTCTTGTGGCAGCAGTGAAGAAGCCGATCAGCAGGAGTCCCTGCACAAGCTGCTGACGTCTGGCGGCTCGAGTGAAGAAAACTTCAGAACTCACTTCAGCTCGCTTAAAGCAAACGTCATCGAGGCCATCAACGAGCTGCTGACTGAGCTCGGTACACACACACACACACACACACACACACACACACACACACACACACACAGAGCGTGTGGAGACTTGGATCTCAATGGAAATTCCTAATATAATGTAGATGTATACGTTATCATTTTTATTATTTACATATTTTCTGTTGTATATAGAGGGCACCACGGATAACATCGCCATGCAGGCTCTGGAGCACATCCACTCTAACGAGGTGATCATGACCATCGGCCGCTCGCGCACAGTCGAGGCCTTTCTCAAGGACGCGGCTCGCAAGCGCAAGTTCCACGTCATCGTGGCTGAGTGTGCACCGTTCTGTCAGGTAACTTTACTCACAATTGCCCTGCTATGGGATTGGTGTGGCGCCGGACTCTGAGTGTATGTGTGTTTCTCAGGGTCATGAGATGGCCACCAGTCTGTCGAGAGACGGCATCGAGACCACCGTCATTCCAGACGCCGCCATCTTTGCTGTCATGTCCCGAGTCAACAAGGTGAGAAGGGAGAGAGAGAGAGAGAGAGAGGAAGGGAGGGAGGGAGAGAGGGAGGGGGTGGGATAGACAGATGGATGGAAGGATACCACCACCACCAGCGAGTTTTTTTTTTCCCACCCTTTCTATTTTCTTGGCTGTTTTTTTCTTTCCCTACACTCTTCCTCTCTTTAGGGCCCAAGTACTATGCCATCAGCCCTATGCCATCATAGTGTTTGAGGGCCTTCTTGTTACTTTTCTTAGCATGGTCAAAAACACATGAAAATTGGCAGACAGGTTGGAATCTCTTGCCATTAGGAGAGTTTGGGACTCGGGCATGAGATTTTGTTGCATAGCTCATGCACACTTGCACATGCATGTCATGTCATGGGCTCAACTGAACTGGAAGTCAGTTGTTTTGACTTACCCGATGGATTGTGATATACTTCTCCTAGAGAATCTATACAATCACCACCAAACCGGGCCGATGTGATCTCAAGACATAGGGGATGTAAAATTGCGGAGGGATTTTTAATATCTCAAACGGGTCAGCCGTGACGATGCCTTAAACTTGTGCTGAAAAGTGGTCAATAACTTAACTGAGTGACTTTAGTGTGATGCTTTTTTTTTTCTGAGCCTCCGCGGCTTTATGGATGTCTTAACGTAAAACTCCCCCTATTCTACAATTGTGTCTTAATGGTGTTGGTATGTCCCCTTTAAATGCATGTCAACATCCTCAGAAATCTCACAGGTTGTGTGGGAGATGGCACTAGGTGCTTGGGCCCGCTCATCGTTGCTTGCAACTGTATTTTTTACATTTTTTGTTCATCCTTTCATTTCTTGCCAGTTCAAACAGCTAGCAGTTCTCCTAGTGTGTAATGTGTGTGTAAAATGTGTGTCAGGTGATCATCGGCACGCAGACGGTCCTGGCGAACGGAGGACTGCGGGCAGTAAACGGTACACACACCCTCGCGCTGGCCGCCAAGCACCACTCCACCCCGCTCATCGTGTGCGCCGCCATGTTCAAACTCTCACCTCAGGTAACCATGACGACCACGGTGAGTCATGACATCATGACACCCTCGCGCTCACGGTCTCTCTTTTATCTGCTCAGTTTCCAAACGAAGAGGACACGTTCCACAAGTTCGTCTCTCCGCATGAGGTTCTGCCCTTCACCGAAGGTACGGACACACCCCCATATAATCTATATACGAGTTTGTGCGAGTTCTTAAGAGTTTGTAAGGGTTAGTTGGGGGTTCATTACGGGTTTTAAGCAGATTAATAGGTAGTGGTTCTTTGGGGTTAGTAGGGATTTGTAAGGGGTTTACGTGGATAAATAGTCATTTAGTTTATAAAGCGGCATGCAGTGCACAGTACTCCAACACTGTGTGTGTGTGTGTGTGTGTGTTTGTTTCAGGTGAGATCCTGTCGAAGGTGAACGCCCACTGCCCCGTGTTTGACTACGTGCCCCCGGAGCTCATCACGCTGTTCATCTCCAACATCGGCGGTAACGCCCCGTCCTACATCTACCGCCTGATGAGCGAGCTGTACCACCCCGAGGACCATGAGCTCTGAATAAAACCACACACACAAAACACACACACACTGTCTCCGTCTGCTTCATTTCACACCATCATCATGCTGATGTCATGAACACACACACTGTTAACACCAGAGTTTGATCAAAGTCGTCTTTAATACAGTAACGAGGCGAGGTGCTCTACAAAAACACACTTCTTTTTAACACACGTTGAAAAATAGAATTAAAAACAAAACAAAAAAAGATCCTGAGGTTTGGCGGCGCTGAAGACGAGCGTCCTGTTCAGCTGTGGGAGACACACACACACACACAGTGGTGTAAATAAAGGCATGAACAAAACGGAGTGTGTGTGTGTGTGTGTGTGTGTGTGTTTGAGTGAATGAGCGAGTGTGTGGTACCTGGCCTGTGCTTTACTCCACTTGAGGGCGTGTCTGGGCGGCACCAGGGTGGGGGGATGATAGAAGGTGCATCCGGCACGGGTACAGTGTGCTGCGAAGCGACACGGCTACAACACACACACACACACACACACGTGTTACATGATTCACAACCAATACAAAACAAGTCTTCTATCACACACAGTATACCCCAGTATACTTACTTTAGGATGGTAGAATGTACAGTCTGTCCTTTTACACTTGGGGAAGAACCGACACACACTGCTGGACTGAGCAGGAGCTGCTGCTTCACACACAGAGACACACACACACAACACACACACACGAGTCATTAGCTCATTGTAAAGAAAACTTCATTATATAAAACACAGTTGAAGCTCATTCTCTCAATACATTTATCATTGATTGGCTCCACAATACCAACCGTCTTTTACACACACACCTGGTGCGGGAGGCTGCTGCAGCGCTCTGGGGCTGACGTGTGTGTAGGGACAGTCAGGTTTGGAACACTTGCTGTCGTATTTACAGTTAGGATGTATGAACAGACACTTTTCTCCAAACACACAGCTGGGAAACGTCCTACACACACAAACACACAGAAGGTTATACAGACATTATTTTCATATATATATTTTTTTATTCGTGACACTGAGTGTGTTTCGGACCTGCACTGTGTTGTAGGATGGTGGTACACACACTCGTCTCCGCTCTTACACGCCGGCCAGAACCTGCAGCGCTCCAGAACCTTCTTGGCTCTCTTGGCCTGCACCGGCTCGTCCTCCATCTGCTCCTCTCCCTCCAACATCATCCCCTCATCTGAGAGAGACAGAGACATGGAGATAAAAGAAAGATGGAAGAGAAATTAAAAATATATTGTGTATATGTCACATGACCAGCCTGTCCAGTTTTAGCTTTAGTCCTCACCGTCGTACGAGAGGTCAGGGGTCATGCTGACGTGCAGCGGTTTGTGCAGGGCGTCCTCGGCCGAGGGGTCGAAGGTCACGGCGCTGGGGGTGGAGTCGGTGTCCATGTCGTGCTCTGCGAGACTGGCGAGGGGACTCGGCACGCCGTCCAACGTCACGATGAACTTCGGACTGCACTCGGGCTTCTCCCTGAGGAGGAAGAGGAGGAGCACATCATCATCATCATCATCATCATCATCATCAGCATCCTGACATACAGGTGCCGTACAGAAGCACCGAAAGCCCACCCACCTGGCCTGCACGGTGCGCGGAGTGGTGGGCGGAGCCTCCTCCTGATGGACGGCGTCCAGACGGCTCCTGATCGGCGGGTTCTGCTCTAGCTCTGGTCTCCTCGTGATGAAGGAGCGAGTGTCCAGAGACTTCAGTCTCGCCGTCTCCAGCAGCTGCAGCTCTGAAACAGGAAGTGATGTCATGATGGAGGCAGGCACACGCCGGTTAAAACAGAGTGTGTGTGTGTGTTTGTGTGTGTGTGACTGAGATCTCACCAAAATGCTGCTCTCTGCTCTCGTCGTCTGTGAGATCCTGCTGCAGGCGCGACGCCAGAGACCGAGACGGGACTGAGGAGAAAGTGAGACAGAGATTATACATTAAAATCCATCACATCATCTCATTCCTCTTTAATGCACTGTGCCTTTAAAGGGGCGGAGTCTCACCGTTCGGGTGGGCACGTGGTTGCGCTTCCTGTGGGAGAAGCTCGTGCAGGTGCTCTTGGACCAATCGGATGGCGGCTCTGTTCATCTCATCGCTCGCCGAGCGCGTTCGAGGAGCCACGGGAACCATCTGTCTCTGGGGGACTGCGCGGGCGCCATGGGGACAGTGTCCAAACAAACAGCAGTGAGATTATGAGACGAGGGAAGGAGAGCGTGAGCGCTTTATCCTGTGTGTGTGTGTGTGTGTGTGTGTGTGTGTGTCTGTCTTACGGGTGTACACAGCTGTGGTCTTGCTGATGGAGTCCTGAGCCTCAGAAATGGCCTTCAGGATCAGATTCTTATTGGCCTGCTTCGCTGGAGGCAGGGACGGTCTGCAGAGACACCACAGAAACCACACACACACAGAGAAATAAGACCAGGCAGATTGATCTCATTAATGTTAACGAGGTCATTATTTAAGACTTGAGACGGACTTGCGCTCCGGTTTGGGCGGGAGGGAGACGCGACTGGGGACACCGTACTCTTCCTCCTCGTCCTCCTCGCTCTCGTACACCTGCTCGTGCCCTTTCTGGATCCGCACCACCGAGCTCGCCACGGGGGCTTTCCGTTTACGCGAGACGTCCTCCTGGTGAGAGACGCGTCCCATCAGCACGAACCTCATAAATATTCATCAGCGTAGTTATAATATTCATGAGGAACTCCTCACCTTGTTGTTCCCCTGCCTGTAGCTCCGCCCATAAACAGCGCTCGACCTTTCCTGACCTCTCATGACCTCAGACGACCGGTAGCTCTCCTCAGATCTTCCCGAACCGCGATTGGTTGAGCGGGAAGATAAGGGGCGGGACCTAACGGAGGTCGCGATCCTCATGTCGTCGGCGATGAGGTCGTCGTCGTCCAGGTCTGGTTTAATGTCGATGACGGCTTCGGCTGATGGTTCGGGCAGAGGCTTCACGGTGGAGGTCAGTCTGGAGGACGAGCGCTCTGAGGACGTTCTCCTGAAACACACACAGTCTGAATTCGCTACAAAGTTCTTCTTTATGCCCGTGTGTTTGTGTGATCAGATTTGTGTGTGTATGTGCGCGTCACAGTAACGGTCATAAGTACCTGCTATGGTGCTCATGGGCGGAGCTAGACACTCGTCCTTCGAGTCTATCAGAGCGTGAGCTGGACACCGTGAGCGCCCGAGGCTCCTCCCCTTTGCGTTCGTCTCGGCTGGACGTGCTGGTCTCAGAGGGCGGGAGTTTAGGCCGGAGAGAGGCGGGCTCTACACACACAGACACACAGTTCAGACAGACATTCACAAATGAGCAGCGACTTCATTTCCCCTCTCTTCTGTTCCAACCAATCAGCACCCAGCATTAACAGTAAACTGAGCACCTGATCATCTGCACCCGTCTCTCACTAAGTCATGCCTCAAGTTAGATGGGGCTCATGCTAGAATGATTCATGAGTTTAACAAGAGTCTGTGTGTGTGTGTGTGTGTGTGTGTGTGTGTGTGTGTGTGTGTGTGTGTGTGTGTGTCGTACCCACTGCAGCTGTTCGGAGCTTCTCCAGCACTCCATGTAACCTGTAACACACGATCACATCTCACATGAAGTCACTCATCACTGGTGATGTGTAACTGTTGTGTAGCTGCGTGTAGTGGTCGTGTAGTGGTATAGCTGTTGTTTAGTGGTTGTGTAGCTGTGTGTAGTGGTCGTGTAGTGGTATAGCTGTTGTTTAGTGGTTGTGTAGCTGTGTGTAGTGGTTATGGAAATGATGTGTAACGGTGTGTAGTGGTGTAGCTGTTGTTTAGTGGTTGTGTGCAGTGGTCGTGTAGTGGTGTGTAGCTGTTTAGTGGTCGTGTAGATGTGGTTAAGTGGTCGTGTAGCTGTGTGTAGCTGTAGAGGTCGTGTAGAGGTCGTGTAGAGGTCGTGTAGAGGGCGTCGTACCACACAGTGAACTTGATGGTGTTGTTGCCCAGGAACAGTGAGAGATCATCAGCCATTTGCTGAGCGCTCTTTTTATTCGCCACCATCACCATGATGTAGTCAGGGAGCTCTTCATCTGCAACAACACACACACTCAGATTTACATACAGTACAGAGCAAAAGTTTAGACACCCCTTCTCATTCAGCGAGTTTTCTTTCTTGTGTTCTTTCTTGTGTTCTTTAGCCCAAACGCGTCTCTTCTGCTTGTTGCCTGTCCTTAGCAGTGGTTTCCTAGCAGATCTTCTACCATGAAGGCCTGATTCACACAGTCTCCTCTTAACAGTTGTTCTAGAGACGTGTCTGCTGCTAGAACTCTGTGTGCCATTGACCTGCTCTCTGATCTGAGCTGCTGTTAACCTGCGATTTCTGAGGCTGGTGATTCGGATGAACTTAACCTCCGCAGCAGAGGCGACTCTTGGTCTTCCTTTCCAGGGCCGTTCCGCATGTCAGCCAGTTTCTTTGTAGCGCTTGATGCTTTTTGTGACTGCACTTGGGGACACTTTCAAAGTTTTCCCAATTTTTCCGACTGACTGACCTCGAAACTCGTTTTTCTTCACTTAGCTGCTTTTTTCTTGCCATAATACAAATTCAAATCTTTGAATGAGAAGGTGTGTCCAAACTTTTGGTCTGTACTGTACATGCAAATGCATGTGCACACACACAGTTAAATACACACAAACAATACACAGTGTGTGTAAAGAGCTTACCCACATATGCTCCCAACTCCTGCAACTTCCCTTTGATGGCCGCCTGAAAAAACACACCCACACACATTAGAAAGGTTTCAATTATAACCTGACTGGGTATCTACACGGTCATCTACACCTCAGTCTGCAGTGTGCAGTGTGTGTGTGTGTGTGTGTGTGTGAGGACAAACACAGCTTTCTGAGATAACATCAGGGTCAGGTTGACTCTTCTCATCGCCAAAACAACAGACTAAACAACATGAGAGGGAACGCCACGGGACCCAGAGCAGAGCCCTGTGGAACGCCTCGCCACATTTACTGCTCTTACAGTCTGATCCGATCTGATCATATGAGCTGCCTCACTCACTCACTCACTCACACACACACACACACACACTAGGCGAATAACACCTACTGTAGCATATAACCTGCCTATATGATAACCTGCTGCTCTCTCTCGTTCTCACACATTTAGAGCTTGTGAAGACTGTGTTAATGAAATAAGAAGCTCTCTCAGGTGTTAAGAGATAAAACACTACACTACACACACACACACACACACACACACACACACACACACACACACACACACACACACAATGTAACAGGAGAGCTAGCATTACTTTCAATGAATTAGCATGTTACTACTTAAAGTTACAGTACCAATATTAAAAAACAGCACACACAACACTATAACCTAATAATTATGTATAATCTTATATTATTTAAATAACACCCTCACAACCACATCTACACAGCAGTATTTAGCTGGCTAGCGAGTTTAAGCTAAGCTATGCTAAGCGCGTTAAATTAGCCGGGTGTTTGAAGATATTAAACAAACCCTGATTTTCTTGCTGATTTCTGTCCCGATTTCCATCTCTGACCTCAAAATTACCGCATGAGGGGAAAGAAACCGAAATAAACGTGACGTTATTATATTGTGTTATGATAAACACTGTTCAGCACTGATTCGCCCAAAGCTAGCTTAGTCCGGGAGATCAGAAGTGCGCATGCGCACGAATGAACCAAGCGTTCGCTCGGTTAACGACAACCTGCGCGTGTACACAGGCTTATCCTCCAGGACGCTAGATGGAGGTGATGTGCATCTTGTTTACAGGTTTCAAGTTTTCTATAATCTTTTTCTTCATTCTCACGCTACAGTGGAAAGCGAAAGTGTTTAGTGGTTTCTCGTAAATGCATGAATAAAGGTATTTCTTTCTTTCATTTTTTTTTGAAGCGGGAGGAGGTTTTGTATCCGGAAGTGTAGCTGATGAAAAAGAAAAAGAAGAAGAAGTGTGCGCGTGCGGGGTAAACAGTCAGCGCGTGAGCTCAGGAGGAGGATGATGTAAAGAAAATCGACTCGTTTTTTTATTATTACTATTAATTTATTTAAAAAACTAAACAATTTACGTTAATTCAGGATCTTGGTTTATTTATTTTTTTTGTATAATAAATAAAACAGCAGGTACTATATAGGACGTTACGTAACTAGAGGCGGGTTCGCTGCTAGGTTACGGAGCACGCGCACCCCGCGCGAGGAGCTTTACGCGTTAAATGATATTATGGTGTGATTATTAGTTTTATATTGAGATCGGATTGGAGATGAGCTCGATGGGCCGGAGCGGGCTGATCGGGCTCGGTGTCGGTGTGACGCTCAGCACCGGGTTAATCGCGTTCTTGATCATTAAGGAGATGACGCGGAGGAGGAGGCTCGAGCGGCCCCTAGTGGCGACCCGGAGCGCTGCAGGGTTTGTGGACAGGAGAGGGGGCGTGACCCTGGAGCACGACGGAGGGGGTGAGGGGGGTGAGGGGGGGGGGGGTCACCAGAGCATTGTACCTTATGTACATACAGCCAGTACTGTCAGTGACACTGTGTGTGTGTGTGTGTGTGTGTGTGTGTGTGTGTGTGTAGTGGTGCTAGCGCTGAGCGGCCTAACCCCTGAGCAGCAGTCCGAGCTGAAGAAGACGCTGGACGAGGTGATGACGAGCGTCTCCACGCTGCGTGCCGAAGTGGCCGAGCTGAGGAGTGGACTGAGGGACATCGCCAGCACCATCGTCGAGGACGTGCGGTCAGGACGCCACCTGTCAATCAGCAAACACTCATCATTGTGTGTGCGTGTCTTTACTGATCCGTCTGTGTATTTATAGGAAAGGAGTGGAGGAGGGTCAGAGGTCACGGCGGCGTCGTCACTTCCTGGCGAGGGAGCGCTCGGACTCGATGAGCTCCAGCTCCATCTACTTCACCGCAAGCAACGGGATGAGCAGCCGGAGCGAGGGCGGGTACAACACACTGCCACGCCCCCTACAGACCGCAGGAATCACTCACTGTCTGTATAGCTAGTGATTAATGTGTGTGTGTGTGTGTGTCTGTGTGTGTGTGTGTGTGGGGGGGGCATAGATACACAACGGCTTATTCGACTGCCGAGTCTGACTACACAGACCGCGAGACGGACCGGGACGAGGACAAGGACGAGGATGATGAAGGTGAGAGACACACACATGCATGAGTAGAGTAAGAGTACGATAGTCAGCTTCATGTTAGAGTTAGAATGTTGGAGTATAGAGTAGAGAACTGCAGTGTTAGAGACGCGTGTGAGTAACGTTAGACTGTAGCGTTGCTGCTCATACCGCAGGTCATCGCAGAATAGCACTGCAAGGTCAGGTTAGCGTGTTAGTCACTTTTATACACCGTTAGAAGGCTAGAGTCATGTTGTAGAGTAACATCAGAGTAATGTTGGTGTAAGAGCAAAACCTGAGCAACACTCGGGTAATGATAAAAGCTAAGAGTAACGTTAGGGCTGAGAGTAAAGTTAGAACGTTGTAGTCAAGTTAATTCTAATATTAGTGTGAGAGTAACATTAGCTTAATGTCTAAGTTCTCTTTAACCTCACAGTAATGTCACTCAAAATTAAAGTTCTGAGTAAATCTGTAGTAACATTACTGCAGCATTCGAGTAACCATGGAGAACGTTAACATGTAACTGTAGAATAACGTTGTGAGATTCACATATCAGTGGAGTAACATTATTGTAACGCTGAAATCACTGTGGAGTAGCATAACAGAGTAACGTTAGAATAACAGAGTAACTCTGGAGTAACGTTTGAGCAAGTCTGAAGCAACATTAGATAAATCTGGGCATAACATTAGCGTAACGTTGGGGTAACACTGGAGCAACATCAGAGTCTCATTGGAGTCAACATTGGAGTAACGTTGGAGTAACGTTAGATACATTTTGGCATAACGTCAGAGTATCATTTGAGTAACGGAGCAACATTGGAGCGACATTGGAGTAACAGAGTAACATTGTATTAATTTTGGAGTAACGTTAGATCAGCGTTGGCGTAACATTAATGTGGAATAACATTGGAGCGACATTGGCGTAATGTCGGCTTAACATCGGAGTAACGGTAAGGTGGTCATGTGATTCCAGACGACGACGAGGAGCGTAGCTGCGCCACAGTTCTGACTCTCCAGCCGGACGAGCCGCACTCTGAGGAAGATGATGTGGATGACGATGAAGAAGCAATGATGAGTCCTGACCTCGCCCTGCTGCTGACCCAGAGTGACCTCCTTCACGCCGGGGATTCTGGGAAAAAAACTGACGGATTCAATCTGCTGAGGGAGAACAGACCTCTGGTGACTGGATCACACTGCTGGTTATTATAACAGTGTTTATTACTGTACAGGTTTAATAACACAACTCCCTGTGTGTGTGTGTGTGTGTGTTCAGTACAGTGACAATGCCGAGTTTCTATGGCGACTGGCTCGGGCTTACAATGACATGTGTGAGCATGTGGAGGACGAGGAGGAGAGGCGGAGCTATGCAGAGCAAGGTGAATACACACACACACACACACACACACACACACACACACACACTTACAAAGACACAAATTTCAGAATAATAATTTTCTAAATTTACGCTGCAGGTCGTGATGAGGCGGAGATGGCGCTGAAGAGGAACGGACTGAACGCTGAGTGTTATAAGTGGTAAGACACACACACACACACACACACACACACACACACACACACACACACATACAGTTAAAGGTGAAAGGACAAATGTTTTAAGCAGAGTTCTGATTGTGTGTGTGTAAAGGTTTGCGCTGCTGAGCAGTCAGACGACGCAGTGTGACAGCATGCACAGTAAACTGAAGAGCAGCCACATACTAAAGGTGAGTGAGTGTGTGTGTGTGTGTGTGTGTGTGTGTGTGTGTGTGTGTAGGCGGGGCTCCACACTGTATTACATTAGTAATACATTACTGTTTTATTGTAAGTTACTAAATAAAGCTGTGTGTGTGTGTGTGTGTGTGTGTGTTTTTTTTCAGGAACACCTGGATCGCGCTTTAGCTCTCAAACACGACGAGCCGCTGTGTTTCTACCTGCTGGGCCGCTGGTGCTATGAGGTGTGTGTGTAAATAAAAAACACAAAAACAAAGGGTGTACGCAAAACTTTTCAGCAGTGACAGTGATGACCACTAGAGGGCAGATGACACACACGTGGATGATGTACTGGAGCTCTGTGTCTCTCTCTGTCTGTAGATGAGCAGGTTGTCCTGGATGGAGCAGAAAGCAGCAGCTGCTGTGTATGAAACTCCTCCATGTTCCTCTCTACAACAAGCTCTGGAGAACTTCCTCAAGGTCTCTCACACACACACACACACACACACACACACACTCTCAGCTTTACATATCAACAACCAAATATCAAAGTAACTAGATAACTATAACCATGGAAGCGACCCGTTTACCTCTAGACACAAGTGTGTGTGTGTGTGTGTGTGTGTAGGCGGAGGAGCTGAAGCCAGGATTCTCCAGAGCAGTGAGACTTTACATTGCCAAGGTGAACGTCTCACACACACCCCCCTCCCTCCCTCTCTCTCTCTCTCTGTCATTCCTCCTTTAAACCTTCTTTCTTCCTCGGTGTCATTTCAGTGCCATAAGGATTTAGAGAACGCCTCTGAGGCGAGGAAGTGGGCGTGTCTGGCACTCGCCACGCCCACCATCACACCCCACAAGGTGACCATACTCAGTTTGTCATTATTTATCAGTGTTTGATGAATTTACTTTAGGTCACTTAAACAATTCTAACCCCACCCCCAGGAGGCGCGGCTGTCTGCGTTGGAGGCGGAGCTACGGGCTTTGATTGACAGCCCAGCTGAGGCGCCGTAAGACTGTGGAGAGGGCAATCATTCCCGTTCCAAAACTACTGACACCTTCTGTAATCCTTTCGATGTCGCTTCCTGTCGGTGGTCACATGACCAGAGATGAGGCGGAGTTTGATAACTGACACTCTCACTGATGTTCAGATCCGCTGTTTATCGTTTATTATTTATTAACACACGTCTGCTCCTCACACACTCGCGTCACAACGCTGTTTGTTTCAGGTGTCACGTAGAAACGTGTGTGTGTGAAATGTGTGTGTGTGAAATGTGTGAAATGTGTGTGTGTGAAATGTGTGCTCCTAAATGTAAACCATTCCATATGAAGTGTGTGTGTGTGTTACTAATGAAGGGAATAAAAAAGTCTGTGAAGGTGTGGCTTTGTACCCGTCAATCATGAGAATATGGGCGTGGCCTGGCCACACATCCTGAAATGCTTTAAAAAACTGCTCAGAAAGTGCACACGCCATCGTGAGCAATAAAATATTTAATACTTTTATGTACAGAAAGAATAAAGTACAGTACAAAGGAAACCACTAAGAAAGAACTCAAATGTAGTATTTATGTTTACATCAAATAAACAAAAGTAAACTGACACACACACACATACACACTTGTGTGCCAGAAGGTGGCACTGTTCCTGTCACCTCCTCCTCTTCTCTCTCTCTCTCTCTCTCTCACACACACACACACACACACACACACACACACTCTGCTCTGGACTGATGAACACACACTTTACAGCAGCATTAACAGTGTCTTCATCTTGAAAGGAGAGTGCGCGCACACACACGAGTGCACCCATCACCGTGTTTCAGTTATTGTCCGTCTCTCACACACACACACACACACACGGTCTCAGTCTTTAGCGTCTCCCACTCCGTCTGCGTTGATGGCGAACATGGCCTCGGCCTCGGGTAAACACGGCGAGTCGTAAATCTTACAGATGCGAGTTTCTCCGCGACCCTTCCTCAAATACAACCTGAGAGACAGAGAGTGAGCAGAGTGAGCTGGGGTGTACAGGGAATATAGAATTTATCAGGGGTGTGGATTATGACGGAGCCCCTCATTTAGAGATCATGACCTGTGGTTTGGGACGGGGCCCTACATCTCGTAATCTTGAGGATGTGCACTACATTTAGTGATCAAGGGGGCGTGATTTGGAACAGGGCCCCGTATAGTGATCAGGGTGGGGTGTGGTATGGTTTTGGGGGGGGAGTGGCCTCCCCCAGCAGACTGCTGAAGTGTGTTACCTGGTAGTGGAGGCGTGTGCTAAGATGTTTCCCCCAATCGGCTTCTTCGGATCTGCGGCGAACATGGCCGCCCCGTCCACCTGCGCCACCACCTGATTGGTGATCACGACCGCGACGCCAAACTGTAACATACACACACGGGAGCAGCTCAACCTCAGAGCGTGTCACAGCAGTAATAGTGTTTATGATCTTTAAAGCTGGACTGCGTGAGGAACCTCGTCGGCGAGACGCAGCAGCATGCGGAGGAAGCGTCCCAGGTGACACTGACGGGCCGAGAGCTCGCCGCGTCCCGAGTAATCCGTCCTGTAGAGCGCCGTGGCACTGTCCACTATCAGCAGGGCGTACCTGAGGGAGGGGGAGGAGCTTAGAGGAATACAATCTCTCGCCGTAGTGACACTGTAATGTCCAAGTGTGTGTGTGTGTGTGTGTGTGTGTGTGTGAGGTACCTGGACTCAGCCATCATAGCTGAAGCCTGGTAGAGCAGCTGAGTCTGATGATCCGTGTTAAACGCTCGCGCGTAAGCGACGTTGTCCAGAACATCACTGCCGACGAGTCCGTACCTGAAAAACACGCACACAATGAAGGACATTTTCCCCCCACATAATTCTTGGACAGACCAGTTTATAGATTGTGTGCGTGCGTGTGTGCGTGTGTGTGTGTGTGTGTGTGTGTGTGTGTGTGTGAGAGAGACCTCTCGGCCACAGCGAGCAGTCTCTCGGGTCTGAAGGTGCCCTCGGTGTCGATGTACATGGCCTTGCCCTCGCCGCCGCCCTGATCGATGGGCAGCTGACACGTCACCGCCAGCGTGTGGCACAGCTGAGTCTTCCCTGTACGGAACTCACCGAACATCTCCGTGATGGAGCCCGTCTCGATACCGCCTACACACACACAGGATTAACAAACAGGGTGGAACTAAACCGTGTGTGTGTGTGTGTGTGTGTGTGTGTGTGCGTGTGTGGGGTCTCCTCACCCTGTAACAGTTTGTCCAGCTCTTTAGACCCGGTGGAGATCTGGATGATCTCGGCTCTGCGCTGGTGAAACTCCGTGGCTGTGGTGAACCCCATCGGAACCAGCTTCGCTGCCTCGCCCTGAACACCACACACACACACACACACGATTACAGAAAAAGTCAAAGAAGAGAAAGGGAGAGACGGTTTTCCTGGGGTGCGTTTATTTTCGCTCCTCACCAGGATCTTGTCAGCCTTGGCCTCACTGATGCCTTTGATGTTCAGTAGCTCTTTTTTCGGGGCGTACGCCACCGCCTCGATGGTGTGGAACCCCGCGTCCTCCAGCTTCTTCAGGTCGCTCGCACTGATACCACACTGCTGCAAAACACACACACACACACACACTTCAACCACAAGGTCACTGCATTTCTCAAGCTCCTAACAACAAGAAGTGTGTATTGTTGTGTTAATCACGGATGATGATGTCATACCTCCAGGCGGCTCAGGGGCTGCGGGCCGAAGCTCTCATCCTCTTCGACATCGGCCTCGACCTCTGCTCGACTCGCGCTCATCGCCATCTTTACACCTTCACACACACACTGAGATTACAATGTTACACACTTAGTACAGATTCGAACAAATCTCATTCTGTCCATCTAATACATAACATGAAGACTGTATGCCGTAAAATGTGTACTGTCTCTTTAAATCGCGTATGCAAATTACATCATTAATAAGCAGAGATATCGTCAGATATTATAATCAGCCGAGATACGCACGATATGATTGGCTTAATGCTAAAATTATGCAAAAAAAGCAAAATGGCGCATATAGTGACGGGGAGTAAAACCCAAATCGCGCATCCTGAGCTGACCTGTGCACTACGTAACGCAGCGCACGCCGTTGTTTTCGCTCCCTATCTAGTGCACCTATATAGAAAGCACGAATACACTTAATAGACGGCCAGTGTTGACGAATAAATTCTACAACTTTCCTCACATTTGTAACATTAACGGTTTGATTAATAATACCGATGCGACTAATATAAATGTAATAAGGTAAAGTTTACGTAGTAAATCGCTGCTAATTAATAATAAAAAAAACAAGTAATTGTTGACTAAAACATTTCGCTTCACCAGACTACAAGCGAGTTTGTCAGCTGAAATTTTTAACTTCCACATCGATTACTATTTAAATTTTTAAGCCATTACACGACAAGAGAAAAGACAACGATGATTTTAAAACGAATAAAACAGGCAAAGGATTTAACTCTCACCTTCTCCAAAACAAGCCGAGCTCAGAATGAACTTTCCCGCTCGACGCAAGACGTGGCCTACGTAGTACGCATCTGGTACTCTGACGTCATGACGCAAACACGGAAGCCACGCCCAACTTGGTTACCTAACATGTTTCTCTTATTATTACATAGAATGATCATTATTTACAAAAAGTCCAAGGCAGGAAAATACACATTGTCAATATTTTTATTTACCAATATTTAATACTAATAAGTTGTCTAATGAAATATATACTGACTTTCACTTTTCTCTATATTACCCCATTCAAGCAAAAGTATGTGCACCCCCGACCATCACACTACTATTATATAGGAGAGAGAGACACACACACACACACACACACACACACACTTGTACAGAATGTCTCCCTGTGTTAGAATTTTAACTTTAAACCACATTTCATTCGTTAATATATGCCCTGGTCCGTTTCATATGTGAAGGATTCCATTAAAATACATAATTTTGTTAATTTACACCAAAGCCTGATTGTACACTGTGTTATTGCTAATTATACTTAGTTCAAGATAAATTAATATTTAACTTGACATATTTTTATTTCACTTTGTTCTGAGGGATGAATCCAGAATAACAACACAGACTGATGTAGTCATTAAGTGTTTTATTTAATCACCAAATACAAACTAAATGCTTTCTATATCAATAAAAGTATTATCCGTAGCTAGACATGAAATACATATGAGAACAATAAACAAAGCCACCGTTACATTTTGTATAAGTCATCAAATTTCTTAGAAGCTGCGCTGAAAACTCATTTACTGTACATTCCATAGATGCAATGTATTATATAGAAATTAAATGAAAAGGAATATAAATGGTTTATTATAATATTGTAATTATACAAAACAATTAAAAGCTTATATGTATATATCATACATGTTTAAAACTTAATAAGAACTCTAGGACGAGAGAATAATAGGTCTGTGTGTTAAACAGACTAAAGTGATATATTTTTACTTAAAAAGAAACATAAGGCTTTAGTGTAAGACTAACACACACACTTTTTAATTTAAAAGACTTGATGTTGCTTGCTAGAACGACAAACTACAATGCGATTCCAATAACTCATGCACATGCACAAGTTTTATGCTGGATTTAGAACTGCTTGGGTTTGGCGTATGGGTTCTCCACCACCGTGGCACTGGAGGCCAAGCTGCTGGTCTCGGGCGGACTTTCAGCTTCACCAACCAGCTTACTGGAATTGTAGTAATAAATAAACAGGAAGAATCCTGAGGAGAAAAATCATCAATCAGTGATCAAGCAATGAAATCCAGGAATTATAAAGACAATAAAACACAAAACAAGAGTCATAACCTTTATAGTAACTGAGGCCGTGTACGTCATTACTGCACTTAACTTAACTGTACTTTACACGAGTAGTTTTATCAGATGACACTTTTTATTTTAATCTGCTACACCCTTTCTAAAGATCTCTACTTTTACTACTTTTACTTCACTTTACTTCTACTTTTACTTTACTACATTTCTGCAGGCGTTGAGTGACATAACCGCGACGATAGTGATGTGTGAGAAGGGAGAATGTCGCCTCCTGCTGAGTGCTATGTGTAATTGCATGACTTGCCGTTCCTTCGACACGAATAATAATGCAACAGGTGTTTGAAATCAGAAGGGAAGCTGATTACAGCAATGAAAACAGCACGTTCACAATTGGGAGACAGAGAAAGAGAGATTTTAACTATGAAAACATACTTTACTGTGAGCTAATACAAGCTTTGTACTTTTAATACTCAAAGGTGAGTACTCTAATGAACGGAGGACTTCTACTTCTACTTCAGTAATATCTGCCCCAGGGAATCGTCACTTTTATTCAGGTACAGGATGTGTGGACGTTGCATGCCTCTGGCCATAACATACACAGTCATCTCTCTGTATAATACACAGATGTGCTATTTAATAGTGATGGATCGTTCTTGAACTCGAATCTCAACTGTGACTTAAGAAGTACAAGTTGTCTCAGGGAATCAGTGGCCCATGCGGAATATCATAGGTTCTGTACGGGAATCAGTTCATCTGTTCATCATCAACGAGCACGACTCCCTCCTCACTCACCCTGGAAGGAGTTGAGGATGGTGAAGATGTACAAGGCGGGGATTTGCAATGGGCCGTAGGCAAAGAAAGCGAAGCCCCAGCTCAGACCAAGGATGCAGCACAGGCCCATGATGGTCAGGGCGTCCGAGGGCCTCGACTTTTTCCCTGAAATGACGATGGTGGGTTGTTTACGTCTGAGCAGCCAGAGCCAGCGCAGCATCACCACGAAGGTGAGGAGGGTGAAGAGGAAGATGACGCAGTAGTAGCCGATGTTCACTACATAGTGCACGGTTGAGTCGTTGATCCAGCATCTGAAAGAACAAATGAGTTTTAAACTTAACATGCTTAAAAACCTTAACTATAAGTAACTCAGAATAACTATGTGTTCCTGTAATTATGAGGAACTGTCAGGAACTGTCAGTAACTGTAATGTAAGCAACAGCCAGTAACTATAAGTACTGTATCTCTGAATATCCCTGTGTAGCTATGAGCAATTATGAGCAACTATAACTGTAAATACAACCATTAATAGTTGGAAGTAATTTTGTATAACTGTGAGTAACTGTAGCTATAAGTACCTGAGTAACTGTGAGTAAATAAGAGTCAGTAACTGTCATTAACTATAACTATACATATCTCTGAATAATCCTCGATAACTGTGAGTAACTGAGCAACTAAGTGTAAGTAACTGTGAGTAGCTAAGTGTAAGTAACTGTGGACAACTGTAACTGTGAGTAATTGTCAGTTACTATAACTATAATTATCCCTAAATAACCCTAGATAACTGAGTAACTGTGACTATAAGTAACAGTGAGTAACTGAGTAAGTGTAAATGTGAGTAACAGAGAAATTGTTAACGTAACTGTCAGTAACTATAATTATCTATGAATAACCCTGGGTAACCGTAAATGTTAGAAGCTGTGAGTTAATGTAAATGTGACTAATTTTAAGTAATTGTAAGAGTGAGTAACTGTAGGTAAGTGTTAGTGTGATTAAGTGTGAGTAATTATTTCTAGAAGTAACTTTAAGTAACTGTGAGTGTGAATATCTGTCAGTATCTGTAACTGTGAGTGATTTTCAGTAACTGTACCTATAATTATCTCTGATGAACCCTGGGTAACTGTGAGTAAACTGTGAGTACCTGTAACTATAAGTAACTGAGTAACTGTTGAGTAACTGTAACTGTGAGTAACTGTAACTATAAGTAACTGAGTAACTGTTGAGTAACTGTGTAACTGTTGAGTAACTGTAACTGTGAGTAACTGTAACTATAAGTAACTTACTGTGAGTAACTTAATAACTGTGAGTAACTGTAACTATAAGTAACTGTGAGTAACTGTAACTGTGAGTAACTGTAACTGTGAGTAACTATGAGTAACTGTAACTATGAGTAACTGAGAGTAACTGTGAGTAACTGTAACTATAAGTAAATGTGAGTAACTGTAACTAGAAGTAACTGTAACTAGAAGTAACTGAGTAACTGTGAGTAGCTGTAAGTAACTGTGACTGTAAGTAACTGTGAGTAACTGTAACTATAAGTAATGGTGAGTAACTGTAACTGAGTGTAATTGTAACTATAAGTAATTGTGAGTAACTGTATCTGTGAGTAACTGTTTGTAACTGTAATTATAAGTAACTGTACCTGTGAGTAACTTTAACTATAAGTAACTGTGAGTAACTGTAACTATAAGTAACTGTAACTGTGAGTAACTGTAACTATAAGTAACTATAACTGTGAGTAACTGTAACTTCAAGTATCTGTGAGTAACTGTAACTGTGAGTAACTGCGAGTAACTGTAACTATAAGCAACTGTAACTGTGAGTAACTTAATAACTGTGAGTAACTGTAACTATAAGTAACTGTGAGTAACTGTAACTGTGAGTAACTATGAGTAACTGTAACTATAAGTAACTGTGAGTAACTGTAACTATAAGTAACTGTGAGTAACTGTAACTTCAAGTATCTGTGAGTAACTGTATCTATGAGTAACTGTCAGTAACTGTAACTATAAGTAACTGAGTAACTGAATAACTGTAACTATAAGTAACTGTAACTGTGAGTAACTGTAACTTCAAGTATCTGTGAGTAACTATAACTATAAGTAACTGTAACTGTAACTATAAGTAACTATAACTGTGAGTAACTGTAACTTCAAGTATCTGTGAGTAACTGTAACTATGAGTAACTGTGAGTAACTATAACTATAAGTAACTGTAACTGTGAGTAACTGTAACTATGAGTAACTGAGTAACTGCTGATGTAACTGTGAGCAACTGTAACTATAAGTAACTGTAACTGTGAGTAACTGTAACTATGAGTAACTGTAACTGTGAGTAACTGTGAGTAACTATAAGTAACCATAACTGTGAGCAACTGTAACTATAAGTAACTGTGTGTAACTGTGAGTAACTGTAACTGTGAGTAACTGTAACTATAAGTAACTATAACTGTGAGTAACTGTAACTGTGAATAACTGTAACTATAAGTAACCGAGTAACTGTGAGTAACTGTAACTTCAAGTATCTGTGAGTAACTGTAACTATGAGTAACTATAACTATAAGTAACTGTAACTGTGAGTAACTGTAACTATAAGTAACTATAACAGTGAGTAACTATAAGTAATTGAGTAACTGTAAATAACTTTAACTATAAGTAACTGTAACTGTGAATAACTGTAACTATGAGTAACTGTAACTGTAAGCAACTGTAACTATAAGTAACTGTAACTGTGAGTAACTGTAACTATAAGTAACTGTAACTGTGAATAACTGTAACTATGAGTAACTGAGTAACTGTGAGTAACTGTAACTGTGAGCAACTGTAACTATAAGTAACTGTAACTGTGAGTAACTGTAACTATAAGTAACCGTAACTGTGAGTAACTGTAAATAACTGTGAGTAACTGTGAGTGACTGTAAGTAACTGTGAGTAACTGTAACTGTGAGTACCTGTAAGTAACTGTGAGTACCTGTAACTGTGAGTAACTGTAAGTAACTGTGAGTAACTGTAACTGTGAGTAACTGTAATTATAAGCAACTGTAACTGTGAGTAACTGTAAGTGACTATAAGTAACTGTAACTGTGAGTACCTGTAATTATAAGTAACTGTAACTGTGAGTAACTGTAAGTAAATGTGAGTAACTGTAACTGTGAGTAACTGTAAGTAACTGTGAATAACTGTAACTGTGAGTAACTGTAAGTACCTGTGAATAACTGTAACTGTGAGTAACTGTAACTGTGAGTAACTGTAAGTAACTGTGAGTAACTGTAACTGTGAGTAACTGTAACTGTGAGTAACTGTAACTGTGGGTAACTGTAACTGTGAGTACCTGTAACTATAAGTAACTGTAACTGTGAGTAACTGTAACTGTAAGTAACTGTAACTGTGAGTAACTGTAACTGTGAGTAACTGTAAGTAACTGTGAGTAACTGTAACTGTGTGTAACTATAAGTAACTGTAACTGTGAGTAACTGTAAGTAAATGTGAGTAACTGTAACTGTGAGTAACTGTAAGTAACTGTGAATAACTGTAACTGTGAGTAACTGTAAGTACCAGTGAATAACTGTAACTGTGAGTAACTGTAACTGTGAGTAACTGTAAGTAACTGTGAGTAACTGTAACTGTGAGTAACTGTAACTGTGAGTAACTGTAAGTAACTGTGAATAACTGTAACTGTGAGTAACTGTAACTTTGAGTAACTGTAAGTAGCTGTGAGTAACTGTAACTGTGAGTAACTGTAAGTAGCTGTGAGTAACTGTAACTGTGAGTAACTGTAAGTAACTGTGAATAACTGTAACTGTGAGTAACTGTAAGTACCTGTCAGTAACTGTAACTGTGAGTAACTGTAAGTAACTGTGAGTAACTGTAACTGTGAGTAACTGTGAGTAACTGTAACTGTGAGTAACTGTAAGTAACTGTGAGTAACTGTAACTGTGAGTAACTGTAAGTAACTGTGAATAACTGTAACTGTGAGTAACTGTAACTGTGAGTAACTGTAAGTAACTGTGAGTAACTGTAACTGTGAGTAACTGTAACTGTGAGTAACTGTAAGTAACTGTGAGTAACTGTAAGTAACTGTGAATAACTGTAAGTAGCTGTGAGTAACTGTAAGTAACTGTGAGTAACTGTAAGTTGTGAATAACTGTAACTGTGAGTAACTGTGAGTAACTGTAAGTGTGAGTAACTGTAAGTAACTGTAACTGTGAGTAACTGTAAGTAACTGTGAATAACTGTAACTGTGAGTAACTGTAACTGTGAGTAACTGTAAGTAGCTGTGAGTAACTGTAATACTGTGAGTAACTGTAACTGTGAGTAACTGTAAGTAACTGTAAGTAACTGTAACTGTGAGTAACTGTAAGTACTGTGAGTAACTGTAACTGTGAGTAACTGTAAGTGTGAGTAACTATAAGTAACTGTAACTGTGAGTAACTGTAAGTAACTGTGAGTAACTGTAACTGTGAGTAACTGTAAGTAACTGTGAATAACTGTAACTGTGAGTAACTGTATCTGTGAGTAACCGTAACTGTGAGTAACTATAAGTAACTGTAACTGTGTGTAACTGTGAGTAACTGTAACTGTGAGTAACTGTAAGTAACTGTAACTGTGAGTAACTGTATCTGTGAATAACCGTAACTGTGAGTAACTGTATCTGTGAGTAACTGTAACTGTGAGTAACTATAAGTAACCGTAACTGTGAGTAACTGTACGTAACTGTGAGTAACTGTACACAGCAGTGAGTGACTGGGTGAATGTTGGACTCTGTTGCTGTAAGTCTGTTGAAATCAGAACACGAATGTTTTTTTTTTACTCACATTGATGCATTTTTTCCCGTATTAGAGACGATGTCCTGCTTGTCATATTTCTGATAAATGAAAATGACCGTCACCACAAGGGCAGGAGGCGCTGAAAAGAGTAGAGGTCAAAGGTCACAATATTAAGTTTAAATAAGCAAATTTAATAAACAATGACTGTAGATCATTAAAACTGTAATCTGTATGAAAATTCCTGTTAGTCTTTCTTTCATCTGAATTCTAACTTATGTAAAACATTCTCTCTCTCTCTCTCTCTCTCGCGCTCGCTGTGTGCTCACCCCAGCCGGCGATGGATAATTTGGTGACGTAGTGCTGGATGGTGGCCATGTTTTTTGTGAGCTGTAAACACAGATGCAGAGCCTGCAGGCCGAACCAGGTGAAACTGGACAGCATGGAGTAGTGCATCACTCCCGCCATTAACTTACAGCCGACGACATTCCCGCTGTTAGCCACAGACTCGTTGCTGAGGAAGCTGAGGTTGAGCAGGAACAGGGCCAGGAACAGGTTGATGAGGATGTGCACTGAAATGCTGGCTCGGCCTTTCCTGTGGAGAAACCAGGGACAGAAGCTCGTCTCTGCGGATCAGCTACCAGTTTACACACACTAACACACACACACACACACACACACACACACACACTCTGTAACACTAATACACACTCACACAGTGTAACACTCTGACACCCTGCACTCCCAGCCCTAAGCCCACCCCGTGTATACACACTATATATGACACAATGCGGACACCTGACCATCACATCCATATTCCCTCTACATGTTGGACGTCCCACTCCAGATTTACTCCCCAGTGCTGTTCTAATGGCCTCCGTCCTTCCAGAATGGCTTTGCACTAGATGTTTGAGCGTGGCTGTGGGACGCATGCTCCTTTTGGTTTACAATGCACTTGAGAATTTACCTTAACAGGAAGTGCATGAAGAGCGCTATGGTGATGAAGAAGAGGGACAGACCACACCCAATGGAGGTGATGTAGGTGAGATTATTCAGGTCAGAGGTTGAGGTGTCCTTTGGTGGAATAGACTGTAAAACACAATTCGGTACAGATTTCTTACACTCTGAGGAGTAATTACACGGGAACGTCTTTAATTAATGCAGTTAATGAAGGAATTCATTGTTTGTTTGGGGGGAATCATAAAGTGTATAACAGATTTCACCATTAACACAGCGAAGAAGGTTAAGTGCTGGCATGAGCAGGTCACACCGCCGTCAGCGTAGGAAGTGTTGCATCCATCAGTCGTCCAGTTCGGCGCCGCCCCTGATGAAAGCACACGTCAGCTATGAAAACAAACCTGCGGACATTTCCATCGCGTTCCTCCGCTTTATACCACAGCGCTGTTGAATCTTGCGTTCTGATTGGTCAGAAGCTTTAAAAGCATTTTCTATACCAGCAGTGGTTTATATTAATGCACTCGATCTGATACAATATCATTTCTATAATAATAATCAGAACATATATAAATGTGTGTAATCATCAATAAGGAGTAAATAAATACGCTGCTCCTTTGAGCTGATATAAGTGTGAACTTCTTTACCAGATGAACATTAAATGCAAGTATAAATAAATAAATAAATACTATGCATTATTTACTGTATGTGTGTACAATTAGTGAAATAAACAACCTTGTCCATGCCAGGAGGAACACGAAGGCACGCCGGCGTTCTGCAGAGAAACACGAGAAGTCAGACCCAGTCAGATAAACCTGCACTACACACTCCCGCAACGGTCCCCGGTCATCCCTCTGATGGAGCGCTTCAAGAACCCTAGAGTGTGTGTGTGTGTGTGTGTGTGTGTGAATGCCTGTTTGTATCAGAAAGAGTTTCAAGGAGCTGAGACGGCTTACAGAATCCGAACAGGTCTTGGGTACTCAGAGAAGAAGCAATAATTTAGAGTGATCCAGACTCTCCACCCTGAAAACCCACTGTAGAGCATTTTAGACATTATTTGTTTTGCTGCTTTTTTATATAAATATATACTGTACAGGGCTCAGGACTGTGCTGACTCGCGTTGTACTCCATAAACACGGCGACCTGCTCTCCACAAACTAAACACACGGGTTTACCCCCGACTTCATTAAATAAATATTTAGTAGTCCATAGTTTCTTGAAACCACAGCCTTCAGCGTCCACCTTTCTTTTTTAGGCATGTGCAAACATTTTGAAGGATTACCATTACAATGACTTGTTGCTAATCACATGCACTCGGACTTGTTTCAGAGTACCTGTAAGTAAACGATGCACGCACATAGTAAACAGGTTCCAAAGTAAAAGCACTGCTGTTTTAGTCCATGCATTATGCAAAATTTTGAAAGTAGGTTTTATTTTCTTAATTCCAAGCAACCTTTTGCGGGCCATCAGAGTCGTATTTGGCCCCCGGGCCTTAAAATGCCCGGTCTGAACTATACAAATATGACTGAATTTTTTTTAATGGGTCACAAGGGCAAAGAAATAACACATGATCACGGTTTTATAGTTGTTTTCAGTTGATTTTATGAAGAAAAAAAAAGCCCATTTTTAGAGTTTTACATGTTGTTCTGCCTGACATTTCCAAAAACCCAAATAGACACTTTGATATCTGAAGCCTCCCCATTGACATACACCGGCGAGGTTTTCATATAAGCATATATATTTTGTAAATTGTGATGTCTTGTGCTGTGTTGGGTTTTAAGGGGTAACGGTTCTTGAAATCATTTTTAAATGGAAAACATTTAGAAGGTTTAAAGATCTCCATCAGAATGACAACCAAAGAACAATTAAGGATTAAACAATTTTTAAAACACATGATTTTATACATGTGACTATTTTTCAGTACACTTGTTTTTTGTAATTTTATTAATTTTATTACCAATTTTATTTCCATATACACAGTGGAACCTTCGATTGCAAGCATAATTTTTTTTCCAGAGGTGTGCTTGTATTTCAAAACACGTATATCAAAGCACATTTCCCGCATAAGAAACAATGAAAACTCAGACACAACCCAAAAATATTCATATAAAAATAATTAATACAAAACATAAAGTAATTTGAAAATATAAAAGATGCTTTACACACACACACAAACAGACACACACACACACACACACACACACAAACACACACGTGGTCACAGTGTTATAGTAAACAGTGCACGCGTACACGGATGTTGATTATACCAGTGAGAGACAAGCACTAAGACCCAGCCGGGGAGACGATTACCCATAATTCAGCAGCGCAAGAGAGAGAAAAACTGTTGGCTGAGTTGTGATCATGTGACACTCGGTGTCAAAACAAGATGCGCATGCGTGATACATGATACTCAGTTATAATCGGTACTGTATTACTATTTCAAGTCTCGCTTGTTTATCAAGTCAAAATTGCTTGCAATTTTTTTGCTCGTCTTGTGGAATGCTCGCAAACCGGGTTACTTGCAATCCGAGGTTCCATTGTATACATACAATTATATATATACTGTATACACAGTGGAACCCCGGATTGTAGGTTCCAGTCCCGGTTTGCCAGCATTCCACAAGGCGATAAAAAAAATTGTAATCAATTTTGACTTGATAAACAAGCGAGACTTGAAATACGAGCAGTACATATACGCTTTTGCTGTCGAGCATCACGTGATCACAACTGAAATGGTTCTTTTCTTTCTACCTCTCACACAGTGGGATTGTGGGTAATCGTCTCCCGTGCTCAGTATTAGTTCTCATCTCACACTGGTATAATCAACATCCGTGCGCGCGTGTACTGCTTACTATAACACTGTGACCACGTGTGTTTGTGTGTATGCGCGTAAACCATGTTTAAAATTTTCTGTGCAAGTGTAGTGACTGTTCTTTAATAACTGAACTGCAACAAAGGTCCTCATGAAGAAAAGGTTATAAACTCTGTATCAGTGCGAGAGATAAATCTGTTTAATGACAATGCAATGTCACATTTTTGCTAAATTTTCAAAAGGGGGCAAAAGCAAGAGTTATTAGAGACGTTCCCTGTTTACAGAGCCCCCACCCCCCCCCCAGGGGTCAAAAAAAGAAAACTGCGCGCACTGAATACTAAACCGAGCGAGGATTAACAAACTGTGTGTGCAGTCACAAAAAGAAAAAGACTCCAGAAAGAGCAGTGTTTCTTCCCTCTCCTCGTTTCACTAACACTGGCCACGATTCTTTTCAATGGTACAGTGCAGGTTAATTTGTTTTATTTTTACTTTATATTTGTATATTTATATTTATTTTTATATGAATATTTTTAGGTTGTGGAACAAATAATGTGAGTTTTCATTATTTCATATGGGGGAAATTTGCTCTTATATATGCGAGTGTTTTGATATACAAGCACGGTTCCAGAACAAATTATGCTTGCAATCCAAGGTTCCACTGTATTAAAATGATATCTTTGCAAGTGAAAATATCTGCACCTATATTAATATTAATCTATATTATATTAATCTGCACCTATTTCTTTTCATAAAGATTTATTACAACAGACCAAATATAAGATAATTAAGCTTATTTCTAATTAAACGTTCTAATGAAACAAAATTATTAAGCAAACATTTCTTGCTCCACGGGTAGATCATTTTGCTAGTTTTAGATATGTATTCCTTAAAAGAAGCTAAATACTCAATATGCTAATAGGACAAGAAAAATCATCTTACAATCTTAGTAACATTTAACTAGAAATAAGCTTAATGATCTTATATTTAGTTTGTTGTAAACTTATTTTTGGAGATTTAGGTTCAAGGATATTTTACTTTTTAAGATGTCATTTTTTGCAGTGTATCCAAGATTTTTGTTAAACATATCACGATTATTATCATCATTATTTGTATTATTATTATTATTATTATTATTACAAGGTGGTATCAGAAAGTTTTGAGAATCTTTACAAGTAAGTAATTTATTCACATTTACACACTATCATCTTTATGCACAGCAACACAGTGCTTACAGCGTTCCTGCCACTTCTGGAATACACCTTCTGCGATTTGTGCTGGATTTCTGCAACGGTATCAAAATGGTGAGATGATTTTGTTTAAATTAATCACATTGAGTGTCTCTGTGGCAGATTTCCACAGAGTTTCACGGGTGCTCTTTATTGTAACTTCCTGTCTATGGTGAAATCACATGTGGTGATGCACATAGTCAGAATAGCACCAGTTGCTCAGCTCCTGATGTACACAGGGCGATGTTTTTTTTGGCACGCTGACTTATGGAGGTTGGTGCTTCCTGTGACCCCATGCAGCCTGGTGCTGCAACTTGTTACTGCATGTTACAAACTTGTCTCAAAACCTTTTAATACCACCTCGTATCATTATTATTATTTTATTACCGGGTTGATGTTCCTGAAGGTTAGATTAAAGGTGTTGGTGAGATTTGCTATAACTTCTCCCATGTCGATGGAGTAAACTTCATTATTTAGCAGCGTGCTGTTGTTATTGTCCTTACAAAGAGACAAAGTAAGGGGGTTACAATGATTTATGATTATATGCTTTATTATGGTATCAGAGGAATAAGAAGTTCAGGGTATAGTGTAAGATATGGCGAGTAATAGGAATAAATCTGTCTTTAGCAGCTAATGGATGTTGCAGCATGCATACCTGCTTAAAACTGGAAAATCGAAACAGCGATGCAAAAAGTGTGCTGGCGTTTAAACCGGACACTTTTTCAAAAGCCTCCTTCGGTACCGAGAACGTCTTGTCAAACTTCAGCAGCTGGGTTTCATCTTCAACGATCTGAAAAACAGCAGGTTTATGTTGAACATCAGATTGAACATCAGATGTCTCGCTGTAACATTTACATAGCTTCATAGCAGTGGTTTGTGGTGACCCTTGGGTAACCCACCTGTGCCACCCATGCAACCACACAATTACTTATATTATCAGTTTATTAATGACCAACTAGCAGGTGCTTTATAAGCCTCCAATAACCAACTGGACTCCATATGAACTTAAACTCGTCTCCTGTTCTACTGAACTTCCAGCCTCCTAACACACAGTATGAGGTCAGATCAATCGCTGCTCTCCGTTATCACCCAGATGAGGATGGGGTCCCTGGTGAGTCCGGTTCCTCTCAAGGTTTCTTCCTATTACCATCTCATGAAGTTTTTCCCTCGGCACCGTCGCCCTCGGCTCATTCATCAGGGACCATCTGATCATTCTGATTCACACACACTCACATTCCATACACACTTCAATAATTCTTTTGATTGTGTAAAGCTGCTTTGCCACAATGTCAACTGTTAAAAGCGCTATACAAATAAAATTGAATTGAATTGAATTATGATTAAAATTCTTCCTAAGCACCAACAATAATTCCACATTTAAAAAAGCCTTGTAAGGTTTTACCACCACAAATGGTACTGCAGTTGTTCAGGAAGAATTTTATGTATTTGATTGACCAAATATCGTTTTATGCTTTTTTCTTAAATATTAGAAATGAAAATAAGCATTCTGCAGTCTTTTATGGTCAATGATAATAATGTATGACATTTGTATATATGAATCGTGTGCACTGTATCGTGCATTGAGACAAAAGCATTGTTCCATCCTTGCTGATATATAAAGGAAAAAGTTAAAGTGTATAATTATAAATATATATTTGTATGTGTTTCTAAGTATGTTTTTTCATACTTACATTAAACTCAGTCGGAAAGGAGTACATAAAGTAGATGGGGTTTAAGTCTTGGTCTTTTTCTTGTTTCACAAAAATCCCTGTAATGTTGTCCACGGACACTGACACTGAGGTTTTGTTCCCCATCTCTTGCAAAACAATTTCATTTATGGTCTTCATTACATCACTTCATATGAAAGAGAGAGAAAGAAAGAGTCTTTTAGATTTTAGTTCTTGGTATTCAGAATCGGGTTGAGCAGTTGTGAACTTGACTAATCAACACAAGCGCAGACACACTGATCTACACTTCCAGACTATCGTACACACCAACCTGTAAATGCTCTTCTTCACTATATTCATTACTGGATTACTTTTTGCACTAATTTTTAAATTCTTGCTGCTACGTTAAGGAACGTTTACTGTTTCTGCACTACCTCAACTCTCCACCTCAACACCACAGTGTTATGTTATGTCGTGTTTGTCGCACTGTCACTTTAATGCTCTTGTTTACATTTGCATGTGCACTTTATGTTGTCTGTTGTCTGTATTTATAAAATAAAATTTAAAAAACCCATAGATAGTCTTCCTCTGTTTTATTTATGTTGTAAATTTATGTTGTCAGGACTGTCTTGTCTCCGCTAGCCAGCTAACTCGGTCTCTTAGTTAGCTAGTTTAGTTTTTCTATTAATCCATGTTGTAAATTTATTTTGGTCCTGGAGGAACGTTGTTTCGCTTCACTGTGTCCTGACTGTATATGGTTGAAGTGACAATAAAGCCGAGTTGAACTTGAAGTTCAGGGCCGAGTCTTAATCTTAGTCTTATTAACTTACTATGGGTTAATATCATGACAGTTCTAGAAGATTGTTATTTGAATAGTACCAAATAGTAGGAATTCTACATATTTGAACCATGATGTACTAAAGTCCAGAAGAACTACTACAAACCACGTACAAGTTACATATGCCCTGCTACCATGTCTGCAATTACTAAAGACTTAAAGCGCAGTACGGTGTGATGTGACTCTTAGCCAAAGTAAAAAATTTGAATGGTGCAAAAGTTTTTAAAAAGGCAACGTAGCTCAGAGCCCATTGCAGTCGCTCCTGTGAACAGTCAGCGAGTGGGTCGCCTAATCCATGCAGAGGAGACGCATCTGTGTGTGTGAACTGTACACACAATCATTCACCAACACCATTTGCACATTACAGGAACTGCAAGTAACAAGTTATAGCCATGTTCCCCGTACAGTCCTGACCAAGACATTTCTACATGTTTGTGCCGTGAAAGGAGTTCCTGGGAGGCAGCCGATCCAGCATCCAAATATGCTCCATTAGAATACGATGGAAAACGTTCTACCTTGATGGTGTCCAAGCACTAATAAAAAACTGGTGCATTAGTGTATCAGGGGATTATATAGAGAAATAAAGGGATCCATATTCAGCAAAATCAAAAGTCCCACTTTGACTTTAATGTCCCTAATAGGGTTACATACGGGTTGCAATTATGTTTTGTTTTCCATATGACTAAATGAAGAAGTCTAGACAGAGTAAAATATTTACACAGTAGTAAACTGGACATGTACTCACTGATAGCTTGTGTTGGATTGTGGATCAGGAAACGTTATGTTAACCTTAACCTGTCCATCCGTTGACTTAAAAGCATTTCCACACTTGTAGCACTCTGCAGTCGATCCATTTACCATGATAATGTCATCATTTGAATCATTTTCTACAACCAGGATGTAAAAATGTGTTGTCAGTAAACAGGGACAGTGCAGCATTAATAAAGCAGAGCAGAGTAACTGTGTCCTCACTACTGCAGTTCTGATAGATTGCTGTATTACAGATCGTTTTAGGATCCACACAGATCATATCATCACAGTTCCAGGTACTGTTTCCTAAAAAAATACATAAAAATAAACAAAAACATCATTTCTATTACTGTAAATAAAGGAGACCAAAATGTTTTCAAAATATTGCAAAAAAGACTCCAACATACCATGAGACTGAGAGCAGTTTGCTGCTGCGGCTGTAAAATACACACAGCACACACTGCATCACACACTGTAATGTACACTGTAACCCACACTGTACTGTAACACACACTGTACTGTAACACACACTGTACTGTAACCCACACTGTACTGTAACACACACTGTACTGTAACACACACTGTAATATGCAGTCGTGGCCAAAAGTTTTGAGAATTCCATAAATATTGGAAATTGGAAAAGTTGCTGCTTAAGTTTTTATAATATCAATTTGCATCTACTCCAGAATGTTATGAAGAGAGATCAGATGAACTGCATCGTCCTTCTTTGCCATGAAAATTAACTTAATCCCGAAAAAAACTTTCCACTGCATTTCATTGCTGTCATTAAAGGAGCTGCTGAGATCATTTCAGTAATCGTCTTGTTAACTCAGGTGAGAATGTTGACGAGCACAAGGCTGGAGATCATCATGTCAGGCTGATTGGGTTAGAATGGCAGACTTGACATGTTAAAAGGAGGCTGATGCTTGAAATCATTGTTCTTTCATTGTTAACATGGTGACCTGCAAAGAAACGTGTGCAGCCATCATTGCGTTACATAAAAATGGCTTCACAGGCAAGAATATTGTGGCTACTAAGATTGTACCTAAATCAACAATTTCTAGGATCATCAAGAACTTCAAGAAAAGGTGACGCTACCATCAGTCCTGTGTCATGCCAACAGTAAAGCATCCTGAGACCAGTCATGTGTGGGGTTGCTTCTCATCCAAGGCAGTGGGCTCACACAGTGCTGCCCAAAAACACAGCCATGAATAAAGAATGGCACCAAAACACCCTCCAACAGCACCTTCTTCAACAATCCAACAACAGTTTGGTGAAGAACAAGGCATTTTCCAGCACGATGGAGCACCAAGCCATAAGGCAAAAGTGAGAACTAAGTGGCTCGGGGACCAAAACGGTGAAATTTTGGGTCCATGGCCTGGAAACTCCCCAGATCTTAATCCCATTGAGAACTTGTGGTTAATCCTCAAGAATCGGGTGGACAAACGAAAACCCACTAATTCTGACAAACTCCAAGAAGTGATTATGAAAGAATGGGCTGCTATCAGTCAGGATTTGGCCCAGAAGTTGATTGAGAGCAGCCCAGTCGAATTGCAGAGGTCCTGAAAAAGAAGCCCAACACTGCAAATACTGACTCTTTACATAAATGTCACGTAATTGTCGATAAAAGCCTTTGAAACGTATGAAGTGCTTGTAATTATATGTCAGTACATCACAGAAACAACTGAAACAAAGACCTAAAAGCAGTTTAGCAGCAAACTTTGTGAAAACTAATATTTGTGTCATTCTCAAAACTTTTGGCCACGACTGTACACTGTAACACACACTAGAACACGCACTGCACACCATACACACACTGTAACACACACTGTAACACAATATAACACACACTGTAAAATGCACTGTAACACACACTACACACCATACACAGACTGCAACACACACTGTGACACACAATATAACACACATTACACACCATACACACACTACAAAACACTGCAACACACACTATAACACACCCTGCAACACACTCTACACACCATACACACACTATAACGCACACTGTAACGCACACTGTAACGCACACTGTAACGCACAATATAACACACGCAATATACACCATACACACCCTGCAACACACACTATAGCACGCACTGTAACACACACTGTTCTTTGTAGAACGCTTGCAGGGTGTATGACGATAGTGAAGTGATGAATGAAAGCTAAACTGTTAATTGCAGTGCTAGCATTTAGCTAAGTTGCTAGCGTTAGCAAACACATATGAAAAGCTGAGGTGTTCTAAAACACTAATCTTCTTACAAATATGCATACTAGGACCGACACTGTGGAATATCTCCAGCAGGCGCTGTCGAGGCCGAACCCCTACATCCTGATGTTGGGAGATGATGACCAGCGCTGCTCTCAGGCATTAGTGCTTCTCAGTAATAGTGTCGTAATGATGTCGCTGTTTAACTTGTTTTGTATTATCTGATCTTTTGAAAAATAAATATTTTTTCTATAATTTGTACATTTAATTGGGTGTTTATTGCATATTTGTATGGTTTGCAAAACTTAGAGGTTTTTTTTTTTTTTTGTAATAGACCAGTATATCAAAGTAATTTAACTGTCTATTAACCCAACATTCCAGGTTATAGATTGGGTAGAGGGTACCCATTGTTCTGGGTAGAATATTTGACCAATTTATGTGGTAGAATTAACCCAGCATTATAGTTAAATATGACCGAGCATTTGTATTGAATATTTTACCCATCTTGCTGTGTTAAATTAACCCACTCAACAACCCTGGGTTCCTCTAAGCAGCTGTGTGAGTTATTGATGCCCACAATGCAGGAGAAGCTACAAGAAGATGGCAAAGCGTCATCAGCTTGCAGTTTCCGCAGTGAGAAATGTAATTAAGAGATGCAGTTCAGGGGAGCTGTGGAGGTCAAGATGAGATCTGGAAGACCAAGAAAACTCCAGAGAGAACTGCTCGTACGCTGGTCAGAAAGACAAATCAAAAGCCCCATTTGACTGCAAAAAACCTGCAGGAAGATTCAGCAGCCTCAGGAGTGGTGGTGCACCGTTCCACAAGACCTTCATGGAAGAGTCAGCAGAAGAAAACCTCACCTGCGTCCCCGTCATAAAATCCAACGTCAGAAGTCTGTAACAGAACATCTTTCTTCTGTTGACTCTTCCATGAAGGCATTGGCATTTACTATATATGTATATAATCAGTTTGTAAATTTCTTAGTTTTTGTGAAGGTAAAGAAGGAGTCAGCTACAGAGACAGTTCTAGCGTATTTATCCAGTGTGTGCGTGGTGAAATGGGCATGTGCAAACTGCTGAGTGCTTTGGACTGTGGACTGGCAGCCTGTAGTACCATAGTTGTGGTGGCAGTGCCAGGTTTATGTTATCTCCAAAACCGATACATAATGAACTACTATTCTATACTGTACAGTGGTGTGTGGTGGTCTGCCAGCAGTGTGTACAAACAGCTTTTTTTTAGTCCACACACAAAAGGAAGAGCTATCTCACCATGAGTTGGTACAACGGTACCCCGGCATACGAAAACACAGTCTTGCGAAATTTCATTTTAAGAGCTAACATTTTGCAAGAAATTTGCTTCAGCATTCAAAGCATTTCGGTATATGAGCCCCTGAGCTGGTTGCATGTACCTTCAGGAGTGTTTCACAACTTGTTTGCGTCAGTGGAAAGCCAAGCAAAGCAAGTTCACATTTTTGGGGTTTAATGAAGACATAGCACCATGAGTCCCAAGAATTTTAAAAGAAAGGGGAGCTGCAGCAGGTGTCATTCCTGCAAGAGGAATCATAAATTAAGGTGATGTGATATTTAATGTCTATTTAACTTTCTAAATGTTTTGATTGTTTTTATATGCTGAAATATGATTATAGTGTTGGAAATTGGTAATATTTTTGGGTGGGTGGAATGAATTATCTGCATGTATGTCATTTCCTAAGGGACAATGTGTTTCATAATCTGAAATTTCACCTGAGGAACTCGCCTCTGGAACGGATTAAATTCATATACCGAGGTTCCGCTGTGTAATCAGAATATGACAAGAAGTGGATTGTATTAGATTTGCAAACTCTTTATTCTTTAATGAATAACTGTATAATTCCTCAGCACAGTATTTAAATGTGCACATCTTCAAAACTTTAATATTTTATTCCTTACCTCTTGTCCAGGTGCAGTTATTATGTGATTTCGATTTCACAAAGCAGATGGGTGATTTTGGTTTATTTTTAGCGTTTCTGGTGATGTTGATTTGAAAACTGGAATTGGTATTCTCAGTGTTGTTTAATAACCACACACCGCTGTCTGAGTACCTGCAGGCTAGAAACAAAACACACTAAAGTCAATGTTTCCACCAGGGTGCGCTGTGTTGCAAAGTTACGCACTCTCACTATTTTTGCTGAAAGATACACAAAGCAACAACCCACATATCAGGGAGCGTTAACACATCTGTACAAACAACAGCACTCACAATATAATACTTAAACCATGTCTAATTAAGCTAAACAAATAAATCAATAAAAAAAATATTATGAATAGAAAATTAAAATGTCAAGCCTTCATTTAAAAAATAAAGAAGTGTGACATAAAAAGATTGAAATATGTCATTGTAATATAATATTTTTTATATGATGAGCTTTATTTCACCAATTTCAAGATAAGGTTTTTTTATAATGTGAAAATATATTATCTTGAAATAATTGTCAGGGATAACCTCTAGAGGGCACCAAAGCGCCCTGAGTCTTTTGTTTTGTAGTTTGTTTTGTTTGACTTCATTTCCCAGTTTACACTCGGTCAGGTGACGTGGGCGCTCACCTGAACCGAGTTGGTCATTAGTTTCTTTATAAATAGCTTGTTTTAGTTCTTTTGAGTTGTCTAGCATCTGTTGATTTCATCCCGTGAAAGTGTGCGTGTTTAGTTTAGTCCGTGTTTCCTGTTATCTTTATTCGTGTTTTGGTTTTGTTTTACTTATAAAGTGTCTTTGTTTTGTATGATTTCCCTGGCTTGTTGTTAAATAAAAACATTGTTTCCGTTAAAACCTGGTCCTCTGCATTTATGCCTCGCACCACAAAACATGACAATAATGGAACTTTGTATTATTCACTGGCAGCAATGTGTTTCTGTACTTTGTTTAAATGTATTATTATTATTATTATTATTATTATTATTATTATTATTAATAAATAATTTAGGTTCAAACACTACTACTCCCTGACATGCAGAAGACAGAACAAAACCACATCACACACACAAGACATGAGAGATCTAAAGATCCAATAATATTTGTAACACTCGTATTAATTAATTAACCGAGATTTTATCTTATTTACTGCTACTAACAAAACCCAGGAGCACTAAAGCTACACAAACAACACTTGATGTTCCAAAGCTAAATGTGGATTATACAAAGCAGACACTGCCATGCACAAAATATGACTATTCATATATAAAGTACAATCTTAGAATGAGTGTTTAAAACCTGAATTATGTTTTTAGGGTGTTTCAAAGAATTGAAACAATCACAGCTTCAAATATCCAAAAGAAGGAAAAATACATGTGTAGGTTTGTGGCAAAGCTACGTGTAAGCTCTGAGTTCCTGCTTTCTGTTTACCTTCTATTGTTGCTTCATACTTACTCTCAGTTGTTGCATTTTTTTCATCAGTATTGAAAGATAAAATGCAGATTGAGCTATTAAATTGTGTTGATCCTGCAGAAATTAAAGAAATCCTACATCAAGTAACTTTAAATGCAACACATAAATAAATGTCCGCCTGACTCTAGTAATGCATACTGAGTACTGAATGAGTGTTCTTACTCTTATAGATATCCTGGCAGGTTGTGGTATCATTACTATTATCTACAAAATACAAAAAAGCAAGCAAAGCAATATTTACAACAGTGTGGAGCAGAGAGATGGTTTACCTTTAAATAAAATGTCTTGAATTTGATGAATTATATTAGAGTGTTGTACAAACTAACTAAACATACCACAATCACTTTGTATTTGTCCAGTGAATCCTCCATCAAAGAGTAAAATCTGTGTACAGTTTTTACTCAGTTGACACGGCGAACAAACTCCTACAACAGAGATGTTACGTTACACACAGCTCGGATTATATACAGTTTCAATCTCAATCTATTTCTTAAATCTGTGGATGTACAGAAAATGAACACTGAGCTACACGAGTCATTGATTCATATTTAATCATGTGCTCCACAGGGTGACAATAGTTTCATAAATATTCATCTGGACCCTGAACAGAAGAAGCATTATCAAGGTTTCCTGTATCTGCTGTAACTTTCTAATTGGCATGAACATATTACATAATTACACAATGTTTAAACATGAACTGGTTAAAAATAATAATAAAAAAATAAATTGACTTTACCAAGACACAGATTAGAACAGGCGTCGCTTTCATCTGAACAAAAACAAACAAACAATTAGTCTTCTGACACAAAAACAATATTTATATCATTATATTTGAGAGATAATGTCATATTAACATATACAGTATATATAATGAAAACAGACATACTTTCAGGCAGGCATCTACTGCACTCACTCTGACATTCTGTACAGCAATTTGGAGTGGAAATGTTAACACACAAACTCTAACACTGCCGTCTAATTTCTTTCTCTTATGATCATCTGATTACTATTGAACTTAACCGGAGTCTTCAAACAGAAGGACAATGTTTTTCATTATTAAAAAAAAGCAAATAACATAACATGATACAAATATGTAGATATCATGTAGATATTTCTTTACCATGGCAGTTCTTATAGTCAATCAGACAACTCTTATTAGCATCAGTAACTAAAGAAATATGTTTGTTAGTGTGGAAAAAACTGATATAATTAACAGATACAAGTGATACTGAGTGAGTGACTATTTACAGCTGCTATAAGTTATTAGAGAACAGAAACTATAAAAAAAATTGTAATAGTTTTAATTGTGTGTTGTTATTTATGAATAAATTAGACATTTTAAATTGCATGTGTATATAGTAAATTATGCTAGTTTATTCCATTATTTATGAGTCTATAAATCTATAAAGCAATAATGTATATAGTTAATTAAACAGAATAAATAAATTTAAAATTTAAAAAAGAATATGCAGTGAAATGTGTATGACTGTTTATATGACAAATATTACATATTTATTGAATATTAAATATAACCAAAATAGACCCAGTTTGGCTGTGGATAATTTCAATACAAGCAATACAATAGCTTTATAATATTGATTTATTGTATATAAAATACACAATATGTTATAAATTTTATTATTAAGAATCATTTTCCAAACCTGTACCAGTGATTTCTGCTGAAACTGTCAGCAAGAAATGGGGTTGAAGAAACATAATTAAATTTATACACTTAACCCCCATCCCCCCGCTTTTTGATGAACAGTGTGGGGAAGGGGTGCCAATACTTTTATAGTGAGCTGCTGTATTTATTTTCCTACACATATTTAAACATTTTTAGATCTTGCTAAGTCATAGACCACTAATGTTACATAATGTTTTTTAAAAAAAAGTTGACGGATGAGAATTAGATAAAACAAAAATGTTCTTACCCCTACACTTCTTCGGGCAATGACCTTTCAATGAAACATCTATAATTAGAATTAATTATGTAGCATGACTGATATTATGATCAATGTATTTTGAATTCCATTTTAACCAGATGACAAAACATTAAACAAGCTGTCTGTAAAAATGCATTTGCGAAGTGAAAACAAAACATAGTACAAAGAAAATATGTTTATCGTATAAAATGTCATAAAATCATATAAAAAGTACTGAAAGCAAATTGTAAAGTGTAAAGAAAAAAAGGTGGGATGCTGGCAGTTTGTGATGGAATTGTGACATATGAAAACTGAACATTCAAAAATGCATGGACAGATCTATGCATGTTTATTCTTTGGGAAGTTTAAAACCAGTTTAAACTGGTGTTATGCCCTACAGTGCACCTGCTCTTCTACATAATTGCTATAAAAATATATATTACAACATAATTTTAGTATCTACTAGCACTTGTACGCAACATTGATGGTTAAAAAGTTTGTATAAACAGTTACAAGTTACATGATATTATTATTATTATTATTATTATTTGAAGTAGCGCATTAGTAGATTATTTTAAAGTAGATTATTAAATCCCACACATAACTGTTCATAACATCACTTTTACTCAACATGTAGATTCACTGATGGTGCAGATTAAACTTCAGGCAGAGATCTGAGGACTGCAGGAGATTCAGTAAATTCTGTACAGACAGTTTTGCGTGATGCTGAGACAAAATCTGGCTGGAGAGACAGACAGACAGACAGTCTCAGAACTTTTTTTGTCTGTATGTCTCTCCAGCCAGATTTTGTCTCAGCATCACGCAAAACTGTCTGGATAGAATTTACTGAAACTTTGGTTATAACTTAAAGTTAAGTTCTTCCAAACTTGCATTGCTGTTGCCCACTGAACTTGTCAGCAAATATATAATATAATATATAAAGCAAATCACACACACACACACACACACACACACACACACACTCCTAAAACAGAGTGAATGCATGTTACATAACTTTTTAAGGGAGATTACAGATAAGATATACAGTGGAACCTTGGATTACGAGCATAATTCATTCCGGAAGTGGGCTCGCGTTCCAAATCACCATTTCCCATAAGAAATAATGAAAACTCAAATTATTCGTTCCACAGCCCCAAAAAATAAATACATAAAAATAATTAATACAATCTATAAAATGAAAATAAAACAAATTAATTAATGTGTGTGTGTGTGTGTGTGTGTGTGTGTGTGGAATTAGCCCCTTCCCTCGCCCTGTTTTACACAGTAACACTCCTCCTCCCTCTCCCCACCTCGCTTTTTAAGTTTCACAACAAACACACACACACACACACAACGGAAACACCGTTTTAACAGGAAAAAAAGAAATCTCTCTCAGACTGGCACGAGCGCATACAAATGGAATCACTTAAGTTTCACAATAAACAGACACACACATAAACACATGAACCAGCACCTTACTTTTGAAAAGAATCGCGACAGAGCAGAGTTTCTGTGTGTTTGCGAAGCCGGGAGGGGGTGAAAAGGTGACAGAGCGTCTGTGCGTGTGTGTGTCGGTGTCAAATTACGCGCGCACACGCATAAGAGACGAGCAGAGTTTCTGTGTGTTTGCGAAGCCATGGGGTGGGGGGGAGGTGAGAGAGTGACGCTCGGTGTCAAAATAAGAGTCGCATGCGTGATACATGATACTCGGTGCTCGTAAACTAATACTTGCTCAGTTTCCGATTAAAAATTCATTAAAAATCTTTGCTCGGTTTGTGGAACACTCATAAACCACGTTACTCGCAATCCAAGGTTCCACTGTAAATTACATTTGGATAAAATAGAAATATTCTTACCCTTACAGGTCTTCAGGCACTCATACCAATCTTCAAGATAGTCTAATTAAATATCTGTTATAAGCATTCAGTATGTAGCATGACTGATATTATAATCAATGCATTTTGAAGCCTATTTTATCCAGGCGACAAAACATTAAACAAGCTGTCTTTAAAAAATCACGTAAACACTTATTTAAATCAAATAGTAAACAACAACAGTAAAACAGAGTTATGTTTAATATTGACAGTAAGAACATTCACACACACACACACACACACACGCACACAGACAATGTGATGAGGACTCACAGGATCGGCACTAAACAGCTGTGTGTCCATAATAAAACCACTCGTTAGTGAGACTCATCAGAGAAAAAAGTCTTCAGTCTGTTAGTGATCATAAAGTCTGGACTTTGGAGTGATGGGAAAAGGTCATGTGACCTGATGAGTCCAGACTGAGTCTGTCCCAGAGTGATGGGCGTGTCAGGGTGAGAAGGGAAGCGCATGAAGCGATGCTCCCATCATGCATAGTGTCCACTGTACAAGCCTCTGGAGACAGTGTGATGATCTGGGGTCGCTTCAGTCGCTCACACATGGATTTTCACACATGGATCGGCCTCCACAGAGTCCACAGCTTAACCCCAGTGGGGATATTTGGGATGTGAGGGGGGGATAAAGTTAAACTGGGACAATGTTAGACTTAATTTTGAAGTTTTATTTAATCTTTTAGAGAAGGATATATATTTTAGAGGCCTTTCCTACATCCTCAAATATGAAGAAATACTCAAGTCTCAGACACAACTGTCTAAGAACTGTAAGGATTTACCTACTATCAGTTACAAAGTACCTACGACCACTCACAATCTGCTATGACTCTTAACCAAGTGTAAGTATCTATCCGATGACAGAAACTTTAAAGCACTCTTGTAAGTCGCTCTCAATAAGAGCTTCTCCCAAATGCCTAAATATAATATACTGTAATATACTGCCTTGTGAAGGACTGCTTTGATTTCTCACCTGCTAATAGACATCTGGTTACTTGTTTCTACAGAAGCTCTGAATATGTTGTGTCTGTTAGAACACACACTACTTAGTGCTTTAGCGTGCAGAGCTGGGTGTGTAGAAATGAGTACAATGTAACTGGTATGCACAGATCTCTCTCTCTCACTATCTCCCGATATCTACATGGCAATGCACAATAATAACAGACATTGTGACAGACACATACAGATTTAAGACAAACAGAGTGCAGATCATAGCCTCCGGTCTTTACATGTCGGAGTATTAAGTCCCAGTCAGTGTGTTTATCAGGTGAATAAATCTTGACTTACTGCTATGAATTCTCATCCAGCAGATCATCAGTGTGATCATCACTAAGGAACATCTGCAGAACATGTGGCTCATCCTCACACACCGGAAGGAAGAAACACTGAAATCATAAAGAACAAACACAGGATGAGAATCTCCTGTCTGTCTGTTCACACTTTAAACTCATACACACGATCTGATAAAACATCACACAGCTGTAGTGTTCTGCACATCCCTGCACACACACTCTGCACACACACTCTGCACACACACTCTGCACACACACTCTGCACACACACTCCTGCTTTAACTTCTGCCTTGGCAACAGTAACACACTGTGTGTTTATGTTTATAGTGCAGTCATACTGTAAGATACAGTGTGTGTGTGTGTGTGTGTGTGTGTGTGTGTGTGTGTGTGTGTGTGTGTGTGTGTATGTGTGTGTGTTTTACAGCAGCTGATTTACATTTGCAAATGTATTTGCATAAACAGCTGAAGAGGCGCCATTCAGAGAATACTCAGTGTTTTTTGTTTAACAAATCACACACACACACACACACACACACACACACACACACACACACACACACACACACACACAATAATTCAATAAAAATATAATAATTGATTAATAAATCATGAACTATGATTAGTATTTGAATTGGAATGCATAATCATTTGCTTAAATTTTAATACTTCGGCAACTACAATAACAGGTAAATAATTCTGTATGTTCAAAACTATGATAATTAATTTTATGGCTATGATTAATCATTTCCTAAATACAGTATAATAAATTGGTATGATTCAGGTGGCACAGTGGTGTAGTAGTTAGCACTGTAGCCTTGCACCTCAAGGGGCCTGCATGGTCCGGGTTTGATTCCCGTCTCCGTGTACATGGAGTTTGCATGTTCCTCCCACAGTCCAAAGACATGTAGGTTAGGTTAATTGGCATTCTCAAATTGGCCATAGTGTGTGTATGTGTGTGTCCTGTGATGGATTGTACCCCGCCTTGTGCCCTAAGTCTCCTGGGATAGACCCCCCCCCTCCCCCGCGACCCTGACTACAGGATTAAGTGCTATAGATGATGAGTGAGTGAGTGAGTGTAGTATGATTCATATTTGTATAAAGTATGATTCATAATGTGGAACAAAAAATTGTTATTCATGTTACTTAGTAATGAGAGCTCACCCTGCTACTGATCATAAGTTTCAAGTAAATATCTTACATTTTAAATAATTAATTCTTTGTCTTTAAATACAAAATATGAATAGATGTCACTTTAGGTCACTTTTAGCAACTTTTTAAAAGCTAAAAAATTCTAGAGGAATTTATGAGTGTTTCAGGAAAATTATTTAGACACTTTAAAACAACAAATTAGACAGCAGGGAAAATGAATTATCATTAAAAACGAAATGAAATAATATTATTATCATTATAATTTTACATGTGTTTATGGAAATTATGAACATGCAAGTAATGTTAATTTATAACAACAAAATGTTAAACTGACAAACTTATTTTTTTAAATCTATATATTTGTATAATTCACATAACATGTTTCATTTGATTTTTTTTTCAACCTGATCAAACATTTTACTTAATCTGATTTTCCAAACTGTGGATCAATCTTTCTGAAAAGTTTTTTTTTTACTTCATCCTATCTTTATAATAATGTTATATGAGCATGATATAAAAAATAAAAATAAAAAAGTGTAGTCTCACCTGCACAGCTGAACTCCTGTCTCTCTCTCTCTCTCTCTCTCTCTCTCTCTCTCTCACACACACACACACACACTGACATTCACACACAAGTAAAACTCTCCAGGAAACAACTGCTTCATTTGCATGTTCTTGTGTTCATCTGTTTTATCTGACAGGGACAGCAAACCGTCATGGACCTCACTGTAACAGTGCTGATTTGTACCTGCAGTCCCTGGACAGAGCTCAGAGTGAGACACAGACATCTGCACACACACATACGACAGCAGTTTACAGCACACACACCATCACCAGCTAAGGTCAAAATGTAGCTGATGTCATGACGGCACTCGTGTTAATGATGAAAACTATAATAAATCATTTTATGGCTACGGTTTGATGATGGCGCTCGTGTTTTTCCCTGAAGTCTGAGTGTGTGTCTGTACTGTATGTCAGAGTGTGTGTTAGTGTGTGTTCAAAATGCCAGTTGTTTGGCTTTGCAGGTCAACTGGACGTAACGTAATGATTATGTTATGTGATGAAATGAACTTTCACCTAAGTACCATCAGTCAAACACTGCTGGGAAAGATTAATTGAATTGAACTGAATTTTCTTTTTTTGGGGTACAACAGCCAACTCACGTGATAGATTTTAAATAGACTGTTTTTTGACTGAACATTTACTTATTTAACAAAAATGAAGACAAAAAGAAATCAGAAATATGATTGCAATACTAAGTACCCCCTTACTGCGTGAATGCGTTTTAAGAGTGTAAGTTGCAGACAGGTGCTGCTTATCATCAGCCCTTTATTAATTGATCATCAGCAGGTGTGCAGAAAAACTGACGTTTTGGCAGTTTGCTGATCTGAAGTGTTCAGCTGTGTGTTAACACAATGCCAAGAGGGAAAGACATAAGCAATGGAATTAACAGAGGAGATACTTTTTTAAATGTCTGATTATGATTTGTTTTGTTATTTAACCAGTTATTTTGCTCCACCCACACACATCTTACACATCTCTTTGCAACTGGGGACTGATGAGTGGACCTGACGACTGAAAGTTAGTAAGGGACAGTTATTGTAATTAACAGGAGGTGAGAGTGGTGTTAAACTCTGAGCGGTTCTCTGTAGGTGCTCCAGGTGAGGAGAATAAACCATGGAGGAGGTGGACAGTCCTGAGAAACTCACCAGATTTACTGCAGGTTTATACTTATTACACTTTAGAATATCAGCTCCGGTAACTTAAGGGTTCTGGGGTCGAATCCCAAATAGTGTTAAATGTAAAGCTAGTGCACTATGTAGGGTGTACACTCCCTGGTTCCACACTCCGAGTAGTGCCCTTGATCAGGTGTTAGAGAGGGGTTTGGGATTCAGCCTCGTGTTAGAAGTTAGTTAGCTTTGTAGCTAAGCGTTAGCCGTGAACAGAACGACACGGACGGTTTCAAGGCGATTCAGAAGGACTTAGAAGTGATTAGTGCAGAGACGCGTGTTGTTTAAGACGACATAACGTTATCAGATGTGTGTTGTTGCTGAAAGTGCTTCTGTGACTGGGTGTGAATGTGGGTGTGGTCAGGCAGCTGCTCTCTCCTCAGTACTGCGGACCGTACAGACCGACTCTCACCCACGCTGAGACACACAGTCAGTGTCATTAACCACTGGACAACACTTGGGACATGCCCAGTCACACCCACAATTAGTGTCATTAACCACTGGACAACACCTGGGACACACCCAGTCACACACACAGTCAGTGTCATTAACCACTGGACAACACCTGGGACACGCCCAGTCACACAGATAGTTACACCTCACAGTGCTGTTACTGTTTGTCGTGGAATAAAGCCTCACAGATTACTCGCTCTGAACTGTCTGTTGTATAATAGGCATTAGAGAAGCTTTACAAGTTAAATTTGTACTACATACACTAGCTTCTTTTAATTTTTAAAGAGAGTAGTGAATCAATTATAATTTCCATGTATTTAAACTCCTGTACTACCTCATGTTTTACATCCGGGACTACACTTTCAGGGTTGGTTCTTAAATTCTTCCTCATATCAAAAAGGATGTAGACTGTTTTTTTTTTTTTGCATTTTTAGTTTCAATTCAATTCAATTTTATTTGTATAGCGATTTTAACAGTTGCCGAGGGCGACGGTGGCAAGGAAAAGCTCCCTGAGAAGGTAATAGGAAGAAACCTTGAGAGGAACCAGATAAAATACGAACTTAGCCAGTCGAGAATAAGGGACATTGCAATTGATAACAGAAACACAGCTTGTTGTAAATCATTTGCATGCACATACATAACTGTGTTATGTGAGTACATTTGGCAGGCGGCTCCAGAAGGGCACACATCAGGAAGATCAGTAATACAATATATAAACAAAAAATAATGGACCTGAGATGGAGCCCTGTGGTATGCCAGTTGTATAAATTTAATAGCTTGATCTAGAGTTACCCACTGTGTAGACATACTGTCTTACTAAAGAGAATTTAGGCAATGTGTTGTAGATGTTAAAATACTAAAATATGAAGTTTTATTACTAATTACAGGGTCACCAAAATACTATTATGAAACACACAGTAACAGTCTTTAAGACACAAACATACACTTAGACACGTCAACATACAGTAACACACACTCACACAAATCGATACAGACTCAGACACATAAGCACACAAAACTTCTTGACACACCAGTGCAAACTAACACACTTTAATACACATCAACACACATCATTAACACACTCTACATACTTGTACACAATTAGACACACTAACCCACACAAACACATATTTTATTCATAAATTATTATATTGTCTATATGTTAAAACCTGCACCACACACACACACACACACACACACACACACACACACACACACACACACACACACGCTTTTCCAGTGTATTTCCTGTGCACATTTCTGCTGAACTCCTGACACAGGACACACACAGTAATGTATGTTACACTTTATCTGGTTTTGTTGTCTCTATGATCTGCAGGTACGCATGTATGTACGCATGGACGTGTGTTTGCTTTGCAAATCACCAGAGGAGCCCCTATAATGTAACTCCTTGTTATCTGGAGCGTCTCATATCAGATCTACGCAAATCTGGAACAAACAACATGATGTGACCGGAGTTAACCTTTCTGTCCTGTTTGGGTCAAACCTAGTGACTTAACCCCTCGTGTTCCTCCACTCAGTACCATTTTCATCTATTCTAACACAAAGAGCGCTACTGTAACGATAAACAGATAAAACACAGAACATCATACTGTAACGCCCCATAACACACCATATCACTCTATAACACACCACATCACTCTATAACACACCACATCACTCTATAACACACCATGTCACTCTATAACACACCATATCACTCTATAACACACCATGTCACTCTATAACACACCATATCACTCTATAACACACCATGTCACTCTATAACACACCATATCACTCTATAACACAACATGTCACTCTATAACACACCATGTCACTGTATAACACACCATGTCACTGTATAACACAACACATCACTCTATAACACACCATGTCACTGTATAACACACCATGTCACTGTATAACACAACACATCACTCTATAACACACCACATCACGCTATAACACACCATATCACTCTATGATGCACCATATCACTCTATAACGCACCATATCACTCTATGACACACCATATCACGTTATAACACACCATATCACTCTATGACGCACCATATCACTCTATAACACACCATATCACTCTATAACACACCATATCACTCTATAACACACCATATCACTCTATAACACACCATATCACGCTATAACGCACCATATCACTCTATGACGCACCATATCACTCTATAATGCACCATATCACTCTATAACACACCATATCACTCTATAACACACCATATCACTCTATAACACACCATATCACGCTATAACACACCATATCACTCTATAACACACCATATCACTCTATAACACACCATATCACTCTATAATGCACCATATCACTCTATAATGCACCATATCACTCTATAACACACCACATCACTCTATGACGCACCATATCTCTCTATAACACAACATGTCACTCTATAACACACCATGTCACTCTTTAACACACCATGTCACTCTATAACACACCACATCACTCTATAACACACCATGTCACTCTTTAACACACCACATCACTCTATAACACACCATGTCACTGTTTAACACACCACATCACTCTATAACACACCATGTCACTCTATAACACACCACATCACTTTATAACACACCATTTCACTCTATAACACACCACATCACTCTATAACACACCATATCACTCTGTAACACAACATGTCACTCTATAACACACCATGTCACTGTATAACACCATATAAAACACTTTATCACTATACCACTCTAACATACCATATTACTGTATAGCCTTACTGTATATAGCACACTATATCACTCTAATACACCAGAGGTGTGTAGTAATGCATTACATTTACTTGAGTAACTTTTTGGAAAAAAAATGTACTTCAATAAGTAGTTTAACTGCAGCGTACTTTTTACTTTTAATTGAGTAGATTGATGACAATGATCACATGACAATAATCACATCACACCGTTTGACCAATCTGACGCAATAACAATAACTGCATGTAGTCACATGACCACACACAAACTGGCAGCTTAGTGGAAAAAATCTTTAGCCGTGGTAGACAGCGAATAAAACCATAAAATTAGCAGAGGCGTCTGTCTCCAAGAAAGCAACAGTGCAAAAGAACAGCTTCATACTGCAGTGTCTCTGTCTACCAAAACAGACACACACACACACACACACACACACACACACACACACACACACACACACACACACACACACACACACACACACACACACTTCAGCATATAAACACTCGCCCTCTAACCTGAGGAAACATGTAGTGGTTAGTTTAGCTGTTTCATTGAATGTTGCAATGTTAGCATATATTATTATTATTATTATTATTATTATTATTATTACTACAATATACATATATACATAATATACTGTATATAAAATAAATATGTATTTATTTATTTATTTTTAATAATAATAACATATAATTATCATAATTTCTAAAATAATAAAACGGACATTATGATGTAACAGTTACTCAGTACTTGAGTCTCTTTTCACCGAATACGTTTTACTTCTACTGGAGTAATATTATTTTGAAGTACAGCTACTCTTACTGAAGTACATTTTTGGCTCCTCTACCCACCTCTGAATACACACCGTATCACTCTATAGCACACACCATATTACTGTACCACTCTATAACACAGCATATCACTATAACACACCTTTATAACACATCGTACACTTTTACAACATCTTACAGTTTTTTCTGATGGCTTAAACCCTAACTGTGATTCTTATAGCACAATTTTTAAACTATTAATACTTATAGCAAAACCACTCACTGAGTTAGCAAAACTACAAGCACAAACACTGCTTTGCACTCAGTTTGCAATTTTGTAACACACACTTTGCAGAACTTTAAACACAACTCACTGCACAACACTCAATCACCAAGTTTCCAACACACTCCTAGAAAAATTATACACGTCTGGCCGTCATTAACACTATTCTGCCAACTGTCTGGCACACGTTCACATGTGAAAACTGTTTTAGATCATTAGTTCACTTTGCAATCAGCCTAAGCACTATACATAAGCCACAGATAAGCTGTGTGTGTGTGGAGTACAATGGAAGGAGCAGTAAGAGTGAGAACCAGAGGAGGCCGAGGGACGTGGAGGTGAAGAAGAGGACGAGGAGGGGAAAGAGGAAGGGTAAGAAGAGTAAGAAATAGAATAACTGATGACATCAGAGCTACAATAGTGGACCATGTCATCAACCATGGGGTGACCCTGAGGGAAGCTGGCCAACGGGTTCAGCCTAATTTGAGCCGCTACACTGTGGCGAGCATCATCAGGACATAGTATTAGCACTGCCTTACTCTAATGAGGAACACAACAGTAGCATACATGCAGAAATACTGAAACTGTTACTTTACAGAATTGCTAGACGTCCAGATGTTGGGGGCAGAGGAGGAATGTTCACTGCAGAACAAGAGACCCATATAGTGAACATGGTGATTGCCAATGATGCAATAAGACTGCGCGAAATACAGCAGCGCATAACTGATAATGACACCATCTTTCAAAATATACACAAGTCGTGCACTTGCGCGCCACAGAATAAGAGTTCTGTTCGAGAGAAACACAACTGCGATATGACTATGTGCAGGTAAGCTACAGTGTCATTGGTTCTGAATTTGGAGGTGCATACTGTAGTGCTGTGCCTGGGCCTGATGTGCTGCATTTGTTTTGTCTTGTCCAGAGAGTGATGGAACTAGAAGCAGATGCCATCGGACATGAGCTACTTTTTGTAGATGAGGCCGGTTTTAACCTCAGTAAAACCAGGAGCCGTGGCAGGAACATTATTGGACACCGTGCCATCATCAGTGTCCCAGGACAACGTGGCTGTAACATAACCATGTGTGCAGCTATAAGCCAAAATGATGTTGTTCACCATCATGCAACCATGGGCCCATACAACACTGCACACATTACTGCATTCCTGGACACCTGACATGACCTGCTCACTGTTCAGAGACCAGAGCAAACCCGATATGCCATAATATGGGACAATGTTAGTTTCCATAGGGCTGCTTTGGTCCGCAACTGGTTTACAGACCAGCCATCCTTCATGGCACTCAACCTCCCTCCAGACTCTCCATTCTTAAATCCCATCGAGGAGCTGGAAAGTGTACGACCGTCATCCTCATCAACAGGGAGCCCTTTTACAGGCAATGGAGGAGGCATGTGGAGATACTGACCAGGCATCATATCAGGCCTGGATACGGCATTCAAGGAGATATTTTCCCTGGTGCCTTGGACTGGAGGATATCGCAGGCGATGTGGACGAAATTTCGTGGCCGGACCCAGAAAGACGACATGATGTCGGCTGATTGTCTTTTTTTTCCTTTTTTTGTTGTGAAATTACTATTTTGTGTTCTGACTTTGTCTTGGTTTTGATGAGTGTGAATAAACACCAATACTTGAAGTTTGGATCCTGGTATGTTTATATGACACTATGACAAAACTATGACCTCAAATTGACATCTGTACACAGAAAAGGCAAAAGCCAGATGTGTTTTGTATTCATACCATCAGTGTGCAGTTGGCGCATTGTGTGCTTAGTAGATGGTGGCTTGTGTGTACTGTTTGATACGGAAACACCATTTTTACGAAGGTGTGAAGAGTTAATCTGGCTGTGGTCGCTTTTGCAAGAGAACTACAATGTTTTGATAATTGGGTGAAAGCTTTTCTTATTTGTGTGTAGAGTTTTGTAAATTTTAGTTACAAAAAATGTGCTTAGACAATCAGAAAAAACTGTAAGTTATAAACACTCACACTATAACAACACATCATACAGTATCAAATATTACTTATTATACATATAATACATACGTTATAATATAAGAGATTATAACACACTGTGACATTTTGTTTCACACACTTTAAAACTATACACACACTATAAAAGTCCGTAACACACTACAACAT
>JAAGKR010002640.1:0-22500 GCA_011419295.1 Clarias macrocephalus | reverse complement strand
AATCCAAAACAGTCTTTAATCAGCAATGCTGAGATTTTTTTACTTTATTTTGCTATCGCCAGTTAACTAGCGCTGGTTAGTAGCTGACAGGTGATTAATAAAATCCGTCTGTCTTCCCCATGACACCATGTGATTTAGTTTCAGAAGGAAGTGATTTGATATTTGATGATTTCACTGAACCTACAGCACAATCTGGTACGATTCAAGTTTTTATGTCCAAACGTTCTGATTAACTTTGTAGAGAATCTGTGTCATGTAGGCGTCATGTAAATATACACAATCAATCTAAACTCAACTGCTACACACCTAAAGGGACTTTCCCACATTACTGAACTGGTTGTTGCACTATTTAGTAGATTAGTATGCTAAGTGGGACTTAGCTGTGGATTTAGTATCTACTAGCGTTGGTACACATCACTGACGGTTAAAGAGTTTGTAGAAATAGTTTAAAAGTTTAAAATAATCTGATGATCACATTAAAGATAATCAGTGATATTATTATTATGATTATGATTATTATTATTTGAGGTTGAAGTCCACGTACATGTCTGTGTGTCTCTCTGTCTAACTTATTAATACACAGAAATCACATTCTGTAAGGTCGAGTATCTGACGCCTTGTTTACTTCTTCTTCTTTATAGCGCCTATGGGAGTCACGTGACAAAAGAACGAACGATTCGGACCAGAAGATGTAAAGGTAACGACTCGTTCCTGTTTCCTCTACATAACCTACAGAGGGTTTGCGATGCTTTGCGCACGCGCGCCCAGTAGAACATGAACGAATCATTGTGAGACACTCGTTCTTCTGAGTCACGTTAAAGATTCGTTCAAAAAGAATGAATCGTTCATGAACGACTCATCACTACTATTTAGTAGTTTAGTGCACAGGGTGGGATTTAGCCGTAAGTTTAGTATCTATTCGAGTGCACTATTCAGTAGTTTAGTGTGCAGGGTCAATATTTTCTCACACAGAATAAGTGAAATGTGAAATGCGAATATCACACACTGTCACACACCATTTAAAGTTGTCCTTTTGGAACAAACACAATATGAAGCAAGAAATCATTTTTTAAATGATAATAAACTCAACATTGTCAAAATATTGTCCCAAACTCTTCATTTGTTTCAGGAGGAATTCTGAGTTGATGACTTATTTAAAAGAACGTATGAATGTGTCACGCGGACAGTAAGTGTTGTGTTTGACAGTGCGGTGGCTCTTTGTGGTGATCAGTGTGATGATCTGTTACTAAGGAGAACTCGCCATGTTTGCCCCTCAGGCTGCAGCGCTCCTCCTCCTCCTCCTCCTCAGAGAGCCGAGCGGCAAAATCTATGAATGACCAGGAGATAGTAATGAGCAGCCAATCAGGGCACAGCACGGCTCCCGCCCAATCAGAACGCGCGCGCGAGTTACCGGGTCACTGTTTTCTGCCTCGTGCGGACCGAGCCAGCCGCGATTGGTCAAGAGTGACGACCGCGTCTCGCTTCATTGGCTGAGTGAGCACATGCCGTTGCTAAGGGGCTGGGCCAATCAGAGCGAGGCGGAAGTAGGAAGTAGGAGCCGTTTCTAGGCAGGTTTGAGATCCGGAGATAGTTTCCCCCCATTATTATCTTTCATTATACTGGGAAAGTTTCAGCTTATTATTGTTTTAACTTAATAAAAAAAAAATCTGTGACTTTTAAATAAACACATTAGTGAAATAAACACTAAAACCCAGTGAATGCTATAAATAATATATAAACAATAACACACACACAGAGTTGTGAGGAAGGAGGAGTGAAGTGGATGATGATGATGATGAGTGTGTGTGTGTTCTTGGCTCTTGTTCCATCCTTCTGATGCAACCCGCCGTGTGTTGTGGTGGTGGAGGCAGGGTGGAGGGGAGGTGGCATCTCCTGGGCTGCTTGTTTTGTTGTCCTAAAAAAAAAAAAAAAAAAAAAAACTTCCTTTCAGGAGCCAATAATGAAGCTGTTGCCATGGAACCAGCGCCAGAGTTTGCTCTTACCTCCTGCTTCACCCCTTGTTCCTACCCATCCTCATTTACCCTAGAAACAGAGTCACTACCAAGTCTATTTCAATCTGTCCTCTTACTTCGGCCTCTCTCTCTCTCTCTCTCTCTCTCTCTCTCTCTCTCTCTCTCGTGTGTGTGTGTGTGTGTGTGTGTGTGTGTGTGTTCTGTGCTGAAATCATCACAACATCTCACTTTGATTCTGAGAGACAGTTGTGGCCTGCATACTCTTCCTCCTCATTCTGCCTGGTTAACTTGTGCATGTTGGAGAAGATCAGACAGACCTCCATGCTCTACACACATCCTTAATAGCCTACACCATATAAAATATGCATGGAAAGCTATAACATTTATCAGGCCTGACAACATCCATTAGGAACGCTGACCTTCAGGAAAGATGATGTCATCGGAAAAAAGTTAGAATGATGAGCAGTGTGTAAAACCAATCCTCCAGAGAAGGACACTTTACTTAAAGCAACCTAAAGCAGCTGAAAATCCCGTTGCATAGTGTGGCGAGTCTAATCTGGTCTGATCTTGGAAAACAGAAGCTACAAGCTTGAGGTAGAGCGAGTAGGAAGGTTACCAGGAAAGGTGTTATTAATAATATCATTTAAAACACAGCATGGGTCAATGATGATTTAAAGAAAAAAAAAAAAAAAAACAGGGAAGCCTCAGAAATCATTGGGGTTTTCAGATATGTCAGGTAGAACAAAAGTTCATCATTACTTTCATAATGTGTAAATTTGACCTTATGGGAATGACGTCACAAAAATGTTGTACTCTCAAAATGAGCATATTGTTGTTGTTTTTTTGTCATAGAAATAACCCCCAAAACAACCAGAAAAAACATGTGATCATATGTATCTCTGCTATTCCCTGGCCCTTGTGACCCAGTTCTTAATTTTGCATCATACTGCCTATTTTATGCTGAAAAAAATATATGTCACTTTGTCCTGTACAATCCTGAGCCATGTATGTGTTTATTAAAAAAACAGAAAACCAGATAAAGTCTAAAATGCTCTGAGCTTTAAACTGTATCTGTTCAGAATTAAAGAATGTCTAAAAAAATCCTCAATGGCGGCACTGTGGCCTTGCACCTCCAGTGTCCGGGTTCAGATGCTTGCTGACATGCTGATTAGGCTAACTGGTGTTCCCGAATTGCCCGTAGTGTGTGAATGAGTGTGTGAGTGTGTGTGCCCTGTCCAGGGTGTACCCCGCCTCATACCCTAGGTCTCCTGGGATAGGCTCCGCCCCGCGTGACCCTTGACCCATGGACCATGACAACAAGCAGGAAATTGATTAAACCGGTTCGTCACTCATAAACATGTAGGCGCAGTCAACATTCCGTCTTTATCACGATACACTTAAGTCTAGCGCCGATATAGTGAGAAACGAAAGCTGTGGGATTTTGTCCTGTTGTTTGTCCTGAGTGCTGTTTGTTTCAGAGTCTTCACAGTCGCTTTGCTCAGAGGATTACAGCGAGTCGCTGCTTTATTCCTGTCACGAAATCACATTTGGATTTAGACATTGTCGTAAAACAGGTTGTAATTATAATTAAAAGCTATTCACGTACCAGGAAATGCACTGGCACAGAGTTTGTTTTCCACAGATGATTTGTGTATGTGTGTATATGTGTGTGTGTGTGTCTGTGTGTGTGCGCACTGTTGGGTAATGTGCTACAGAAGGCCCAAGTATGGCAAGTTCGTCATCTTAACTTGCTCATGGGCTACCAGTAGGAGAAGCTTTCCAAGTCTCTCAACCCAACATCTGAGCGTAACAGGAAGCGTGACGGGAGAAACAGAACTCAAATAGGGTCTGGTGCAGACTGTGGAGACTCTGTGACCTGTGCTCGACCCTACACGACATGCACCGCGACCTAGAGGTACAAGACAGATAACACACAGCAAGAGGTTCAGTAAACGACACGTCAAACTAAGCAGACAAACTGATTGTTAAAGAAATAACAGCTGCATGATCAAATGCACTGAACAGGAAGTGGGGTCTATACACTGATGATGAAGATCACGATAAGGTCTTTCATCTTTGTCTTCTTCTATAACTCATTGTAACCGCCTTGTGGTGGAAGTTTTGATAGAGCGTATGTTAACCTAGGCCTAGTCACGCAACAGTACGTTTTATACACGTGTTATTATTTCTTTATTTTCGTGAACTTCTTAATTATTATATCAAGTTGATAAATCAAATGACCCGCACTGCACTTAGGAGGATTCAAAGCCTTAAACCCTCAGCTGTGTTTGATTTGGATTTGGATGCAGTGACACTTATCTATGACCGGCTGAGAGAAATGATAGAATAAGAATAATCCCCACAATAGAACAATTCGAGTGTTACTGTATATACGAGGAAATCATATCAAACTGCGTTACATTAATGCTGTAGCTACAATTACATTAAATGACATTTCCAAAACTAGCTAAATTATCTGCCGATTGAACAAGATTTTGTTTGCATAAAAATTTGATTAGAAATAAGCTTACTCATCTTATATATTAAGATATTTTCATTGGTAAGATTTCATTTTTTACAGGGTAAAGTTTTAATCTAGTATAAATTCATGTACAATTTCTTAAAAGATGATTCCACCAAACCAAATACAAGATCATTAAACTTATTTTTAGCCAAATCTTTTAAAAATTGTAAGTGAAAATTTCTTTACTATTGGCAGATAATTTTGCTAGTTTTTAGGAATATATTTCTTGAAAAGAGCAAAATTATAGAACAATACTTTTAGTACTTTTATGCCATTTTAGTACCATTTGACAAGAAATAATCTTTATGATTGTATTTTTGTTTGTTTGAAGAAGTTTTCGATAGATTTGGCTAGATTCAAGAATATCTCACTTGCTAAGATGTCAATCTGTGCAGTGTAATTTTATACACAAAATAGCAGTAAATCTTAATCGTAATCTCTTAATTTATAGCCACGCGAGCTGTCTTATCATTAGTGGCAAAAAGTGTCATTTAGATTTATTCATTAAAAAAATATTCTCACGTTAGTTCATTGATTTCCTCAGATGCACTGTATGTCCCCATCTAATGTTAGGCAACGAAATTAACTTCAGTATCTTATATTATTTTACAATATGCTTGTATGACCAGCTTTATAAAAAGAATTGCTTTGTTCCCTTCCTGATAAAGACTGCTGTAGTTTTCTGCCCTGGCACTGCATTTCACTGGCTCTCACCAAGATACACACAGTCGACCGGGTAATCTAAAGCCCTCTGAGTCTCAGAAAACCATGTTCAGAATAAATACAGCGCATACACTCACATCCTCCTTCAGTTAAACGACATCATTCAAGCTAATTACTCAGAGCCTTATTGACACTGTACAACATTATCAACTACTAGAACAAATTTTCTAGAATAAATATATTCAAGCCATCAACTAAACTAACTACTATAAATCAGTTGATTACTAACTGTATATTAATGCGCTCGATCTGATGGTATTGTTCCCATAGTGACAGATCGTTCACACGGGCGTGTACAGCGCACGCTCCGCATTGAAACACATACAGACTTCAAAGTAGTCTGTAAAAAGATGTTTATGTAACAGTAATAGAAGGAGTCTCCAGTGTCAAAGCTAAAGGTGTCACGTTATCTTCAGGACAGAAGAGTTTATGCTTTTTGGTTTCTCAGTATTAAGATGCATTTAGTTGTTTTTTATCTTATTAATTCGATGTGAGAGAAAATAATGAGAGTCTGGAGACGTCACGGCTGTTTATAGCTGCTATAACATAAGAGAGAAAAATGACTGCATTGACTGGTCATTAAATAAAATTATATATAATTTACATTTGCATGATGTGTCATTATAAGATATAACTGTGGGCTGATTGCTGAATCCCAATGCTTTGGAAACTTCAAGGTGGCAGCAGTAATAGTTTGGGGTTTGGCTGTAGCACATCACCTTATCATTAGTTATTTTCAGTCTGTCAGGTGTCTTTTATTCCTTTTGTATGAATATAACTAGAATATGACCTACTGAACTATTGAAGGAATTAAAATCAGGAAAAAAGATATGAGGTTTGTGTTTTATTAGAGGAACCCAGGATGTCAAGTTGATGAAATATCTGGTGTCAAAGGTGTAAAACTGATTAACGTTTACAGAAGACATCGAGCACAGTACGGTGATGAGACTCTTCACCGCGGTAAAACATTTGAACAGTGAAAACGTTTTAATGCGACGATCTTGGCCGTGGTGGCTTGGAGCCCAATGCTGTCGTTCCAGTGACCATTCCTCAAGTGGAACGCCTGATCTTTGAAATATCAATGAATAACTTGTCGCCAACTTGCAGAAGAGATGCATCTGTCTGTGGGAACTGTACACACAGTCATTCACCAATAAGACATACACGTTACAGGAACTCAGCTGGGAGTTATTGCCACATCCCCCGTACAGTCCTGACCTTGCTTGGAGATATCATTTAAGGAGTTCCTGGGAGGCCAGTGTTTCAGATGTGAAGCAGGCTGTCTGACAGAAAACTTTCTCCCTTGATGGTGTCCAAGCACTAGTAAGACGCTGGAATAAGTGCATTAGTGTATCAGGGAAAAGACGTTTTTAACTCTCAGATCTGCGTTCTGTTATTCTGTATAATCATAAGTCCCGCTATGACTTGAACGACCCCTTAGGTAGGTAGTGAGTAGTGGCTGTTCCATGTTAAGTCTTTAATGTGGAGTAAACAAACAGACTCAATCATTTTTTATTTAAACATTTCACTTCACAGCATCAAATTAAGAAGCTCCAATGGTATAAATAAAACAATCACACTGACTCGAGTTCTCAAGAAAACAAGATGTCATTAAATTCACCTCCCAACTTTTTCTTCTTCAGTTTAAAGTCAATCTGATGTTGATGCCAATCCATCCAATCCATCGCAGGGCACAGAAACACACAACCTCAATGCTTTTCTTCCATATTCAGCTTGAGTCCTGAGATTTGCAACCTGAAACCAAATCAGTAATCACAAACATGTTCCATAAAATAAATAAATAAATAAATAAATAAAAATAAGGTGTACACATAGCAAGAGACAGCTGAGAGTGTAACTTCCAGTGAGTTCTAAAGCAATACCCAGTAACAAGGCTCGAAGCAGTGAATCAATTAATGAACGTTAGGTTTGCATGTGGGCGGCACGGTGGTAGCGGTTAGCACTGTTGCCTTGCACCTCGAGGGTCTGGGTTCCATTCCCGTCTCCGCCATACTGTGTGCGCTTATATGTGAATGCGCCTTCATGCAGTTTATACTCTGATACCCCTAACTAAAGGACACGGCCGTCCACCTAAACTGCCAGGCCGGGCGAGGAGAGCGTTAATCAGAGAAGAACTCTGGAGAAGCTGCAGAGATCCACAGCTCAGGTGAGACAATCCGTCCACAGGTTGGCAAGAAAGAAAGCCATAAGAAGGTCTATTTGCAGTTGATGACAAGCCATGTGGGGGTCACAAACGCACGCCACACTTCTCACATACATATTCGTAAAAATAAATTAACAAACCATTCCTTCCACACTGTCACGTAAAATCCCAATAAAATACATTTACACAAGGTGAAAAATGTTCAAGGGGTGTGAATACTTTTGCATGGCTCTGTATGTGCTTGGTAAGGTCAGTAGTTTATACATTACAAGCTAATCATTGGGTGTAATAATGACTTCATGAGGCAGTATAAGTGATGGTGGCGCTCCTGATCACGTGTCACTGCTGACCCGGAAGTAGGAGCATGTTTAGGGCGGCGTGAAAAGGGGCGTGGTCTAATCATCATAATCAACAACAACAACGGAGCAGCTCCTTTAAAGGATATTAGCATATAGAGTGACGTGCCTGAGTGAGGGGCGTGGCTTCGGCTCAACTCGTGTCCGGGCAAAACACGCGAGTCTCTCTCTCTCTTTAAAGCGCTTCTTTACAAACAAGTTGTAAGAGCAGAGTGGAGCGGTGTGTGTGTGTGTGTGTGTGTGTGTGTAAGCGCTCGGATTTACACTACAGAGAGGATCTATCGGCTGCACACATCTGATCAGAAATAACATCAATTAGAAAAGGAAAAGGAAAGAAAACTGTGGCGGTAAGTCGCGTTTCCTGTACGGAATCTGAACTTGTTTACATCAAAAAAAGAAAAAAAAAAACAAACAAACAAAAAAAGAAACCTGTCAAATTTATCTGAGACACGTGATCATGCAGTTGGAGGGGGTGAATATTTATGGAAAAGGTGATCACTGAGAATAAATCAACATGGCAGTGTGTTGCTATTTTTATTAGGACAATAATAATAATAATAATAATAATGATGATGTCATCCGTGTCGCAGTTTGATGATGCTAATGACTAATGATAATTAACTAATAATAATAATAATAATAATAATAATGATGATGATGATGATGATGAAGGTCAGAGTGCAGACACACACCAGTCTGATCTACAGCTGAGAGTCAGATCCATCAGATCCACTGTGTCATGTGGAGTGTGTACAGTTTGGTGATTTCCCTTCTCTAACACACACACACACACACACACACACACACTGCTGCAGCTGCTCAGTGTGTTACAGACTGGAAAGGTGTTTAAAGATGAGGTCATGTGTGTTAGGGTTTTCCTGCTTTAATCTCACTCGCCTTAACTAATGAGAAGTGTGTTAGTGTGATAGGAAGTGGTGTGGTATTGTGTGTGTGTGTGTGTGTGTGTGTGTGTGTGTGTGTGTGTTTTAGTCATTAGGGGTGTTGGTGTGGGTATTAATGTAAGTTACTGATGGACCTCCTGTGTGTCCAGGTGTTAAATTAACTGTATATTGAAGGTGTTCAGGTGTTTGGTGTTGAGTTTGTTGAGTTTGTGGAGGTGTTCATTGTTCAGCTGCTTGCGCTGGGGTTTATTTTTTCATGGAAATGATTGTTTTTCACTCTCTCAATGTTAAAGTGTTTCTTGTGGAGTTTGTCAATGTGCAGGTGTTTGCCATGGACAGTTTTGATATTTAAATATATGGTGTTCAGTCTGTCAGTGTGGAGGTGTTCAGTGTTGAATTTGTCAATAAAAAGGTGTTTAGTTTTGAGTTTTTCAGTGTGCAAGTGTTGTTGTACTGGTTATTATTAAAGTGTTTGTTGTTGAGTTAGTAGGTGTGAAAGTGTTTGGTGTTGAGCTGTTTGCTGTGGAGGTGTTTGGTGTTGATGTGTTTGGTGTTAAGATGTTTGGTGTTGAACTGTTCCATGTTTGGCTTCTTTCAACAGTGAGTTTGTCAGTGTGCAGATTTCCACTGTGGAACATTCGGTGTTAGGTTGTTCAGTACTGAAGTTTGTATGGTGTTGATTAATTAGTTGTAGTGTTTGTAGATGTTGAGGTGATATATATATATACATATATATATTATTTTTTTCACAGAGACAGGAAGAAATGTGCTAACTGGCTGGAAGTGTCTCCATGGTTACGGTTACAGCTAGCAGCATCTAATTTGTTAGCCAGTGTTATTTTTTTAGTATATTTCACTAACACGTAATTAATATGTAATTAACATGAGTAATTATTGTAACAGGAGTCGAGGGTCGAGCTCAGGGTCGATTTCACACCGTTATTTCAGGACATTATTATGACTAGCTCTTGTTGTTGATAATGAAATGTAATTAGCATACATATTAGCATGTTGTTTTCCTGTTATACAGTAACACTAACATGCCGCATCTGAATCCACGACACGCTAAGCATCACATAAACACCCGTCTCTCAGGTCCTGATTCCGAGTGCATTTGAATTGGCTGCTTTGTTTTCCTCGAAACGCTGGAACTTTCCCTTATTTGACTGTGATGACTCGGCAGTTACGCTGATGTCACATCGCAGCTACGAGAGCTAGTGAAACACGTCCAGGTATGATGACTGGGTCAGTGTGACCTCAATGACCTTAAAAAAAACCATTAGTTTACTGTTCATCACGTATTATTATGTCACGTTTTAAAGAGGCAGGACAATAACAGCTAACCTGAGGGGACGATCGTAGCCAGTTAGCAGAAATGTAATCGCATCTCAGTTTTATATACATATTTAAACAGACAAAACTATTTAGTTTTTTGTGGGGTGTGGGAGGGAACATTTCCCGTCATTTAGCTGCAATTGGCTGCAATTGATCTCGTGGTCAGAGCGATGACATCAGCGCGTCTGGTTTCTCATCGCTAGTTATAACCGGCTAATTAGGATTAGTAAATCTATCGAGCTGGCAGTGTTTTTTCCAAGTAAGTATGCTAACGGTAAATGATTTCTATACATGATGCAGACAGGTCCGTATGCCTCCTACATAAAGGACGGTGCTGTCCAGGAGTATTGGCACCCTTCATGGAAAAAGTACAGAAATGGCTGCATAAATGTACAACATTTAAAATGTTAAAATATAACAAGGTTATATTTAATGTTAAATATTAAAAGGTTAGCATGTGCAATACATGACATCATGTGCGTACGTATAAATTTCTACCGTTCCATCGTCTGGTGCCTATAATTTCTTTTCCACGGTACACACTTTATATATGTATGTTTGTTTCTTCTTGCGCAGGGTGACTTCCGCTGATGGAGGATGACGAGGAGGACACGCCTTTACCGTTTACAGTCGCACCGCTCGTGATCGCAGACGCCCAACGAGGGAACATGCCGCTGATTCAAACCACACCGCGCTTCCGGAACTCGGGCTCCGTCCCAAACGCTGTCAGTCCGCTCCACCGTTCCCTCCACGGAGCCGTGGGTTTGGGGTTCGTGTCTACACCGTCAGATGATTCACAAGCGCTTCTTCACAGTAAGTCCTAGTTTAGTTTACCTGTAACTAGTTTACCAGCTCATGTTAGCATGAGAAACAGTAGAGGTTTACGATCGAGTGATCAGAGCTAAGCTAAGCCCCACCCCCTTGTTTAGCTTTATCGAACAGAAGAAGAATGCTACTAATGACAAGCAGCAGACTTGTGTCACACTGGGTTTAGTAGGTTAGTCTGCCATTTGGGACGCGGCCGTGAAGAGCGAAACACGTCATTGTTTAAATTTTCTCCTCCGAAATGTACAGATTTGATCTTCTACCCCGGAGGAGACTCTGGTTTCGGCGTCCGCGTTCCGTCGGTCTCTGAGGAACCGGGAGAAGAAGAGCAGCAGGATGAAGGGAAAGGGGACGACAGAGAGGAGGACAGGATGAGCGTGGAAGTGCAGATCGGACGCAAGCTACGTGAGATCGGAGATCATTTCCAGCAGGAGCACATGCAGCTGGTGAGAGAAACGCCGAGACCACTCGATCGTACGCCGCTCATCTTTAGCGAAATCGCAGCCACGTTTTCCCGCCTCTCATTTCTATAATAACAAATGATTTATGATAATCTGAAACATGATAAGAGCTCAGATCTTTGCTCATCACCGTTCCTGACTGTTTTTCACCACCCAATCAAATCCAGCTTGATAAAACCAAAGCCCCGCCCACTCAAACTCAGCGTTACATTGGGAAACACGTCACACACGTTTTGCGATGTATGATCCTTTAATGGCCTCTTTAAAATAATTTTGAAAATCTGTACAACTCCAAAAGCAGAAATGAAAGAAATAAATACATTAGTGTAAACCTAGTGGATATAATAATAATAACAGTAATAATAATAATAATAATAATAATGGCAACACACGCTTTCCTTTAATATCAATAATTAAAATATATGTAGATAAATGTATGTAGATTTAGAAGCAAATTGTTTAATATCGTAATGAAATATATGTAACATTTTCCAAATATATGTTTTTAATTAAGTTAATTAATTGATTATGCCAAAGCACTTTTATACTTTTATGCTAAGTACTAAACAAACACCTGGATTTCCCTTTGGTACAGATGTTTAGTAGGTTTGAGTGTGTGTGTGTGTTGAAGTGCTGTTTTTTATGTTTATAACATTAAAAGGTAGAATAGCTCTGTTTAGTGATCAGCGTGTCACGATGGAAAGGTTTAACACCAGTAACTGAGGGGAAAATGATGATAAAATAATTTATTTAATAATTTATTAAGTCTAAAAAGGAAAAAATGAAATTTAACAGAAAAATGAAAGATTAAAAGATTACAAATATCAGTTTGTAAGACTGTTTAATTATTTATTTTAAACTTAACTTAAAAAAAAATACAAATTTGCCCTATTTATTATTATTATTATTATTATTATTATTATATCCAGTAGAAAAGGTTGACTGTAATTTGTCACAGCAAGTCGCTGGAAACACACCAGAGATGTGAAACTAGCAACAGACCGGCCGAGTGTGTGTGAGAGTGTGTGTGTGTGTCTGAGGTGGTGTTTTATACGGCAGGCTATATTTAGCCCTATGAGTCAGGCATGACATCACCAGTAATGTGACTGCTGCAGGCTAACCTGCTATAGGCTAATGTAACACTGTGGTCACGTGACCAGGAAGTTCTCCTCAAGATCACAGCGAAATGTATAAAATCATAATCCTGATCATGTTATATATATATATTACTAACAGCTACAGGAATTTATCAGGTAAAATCTGAAATGATTTCTATTATTCTGCCATTCAGTTGTGTCAGGCTGGTGTGTGTGTGTGTGTGTGTGTGTATATATATGTGTGTGTGTGCGCGCGCGCGAGAGGGTGTTCATGTGACATGGCTTATGCAACACACTGCAACACTTGGCTCCTCCTCCTCACCCAAAGAAAGAAAGGGGGTGGGAACAACCCTCCATGACCCTGCACCTGATTGGATGCTTTTAAAGCCTAAGCCCCGCCTCTAGTCCTGTATCTGCAGAGCTCTGATTCGCTGCAGAGATGTTCATGAGAGAAAGAGAGCGGAAAAAACAGAGCAACAGCACACTCTAGTGGTAGTTCCTGAGAGACTCATAAAGTCGTTTATTAGAACGAATCAGAAATACTGTGAATAAGGTGAATTATTCTGAAATGCTCTTAATAATAAAAATGACCTACTGTGATTATTAAACACTTCTGCTATTAGTTTAACATTTTTTGAATTGTTATTTTCCGGAATTTTTATAAAATAAAATAAAACTTTTTTTTTTTGTAATTATATTCTGATGACGTCACCCATCATTTTTGTTGGCGATAAAGAATTAATTGGTTCGGACTCCTGTCTGTTTCCTCCGCAGTTCCTGCAGCATCAGCGAAACCGGCAGCTGATCTGGTGGCGTCTAGCGAGCACGCTTTACGACTTCCTGTTTCCGAGGGAGTTGGCCAGACACTGAGGGGGTCAGGGGCTCCTGGAATCTGCCCTCGGGGTACTTGTGCTCTTAAACAGGCCTTTTTGAGGTGAACTTGATAAAAAACGGACAGGAAGTGAGGAGGAGTGCGAGTCGCCGCTGGACGGAGACGGTGTCCCCGTTAACTGCTCACTGAGAAGCCATCTTTACAACGGAGCTAGTTTTGGGGGTCTTTTTTTTTTTTTTCTGCCTATGAGTCTGTGAATGCCTTACAGTGGAGTGAGAGAGATCGAAAGACTTCAGGAGGAAGCGTTCCAAAAGATAGAAAATGTGAAGGAGCAGCCTCAAAAAAAAAAAAAAAAAACTTTTTTTTTCTAACAGGTGATTTAAAAAAAAACTTTTTATTTGTATTTTTTATCATGTTTTTGAGACAGTTTTTTGCTGATCTCAGCACAAGTTTCATTGAACAGGTCATTTTTTTGTGTGGGGGAAAAAAAAACAACAACAACAAACAAAATCTCTTTTGCAATGAGAACATCGATGCACGTCAGTCGCCTTAAAATCGATTTTAACATCTGAGCCTTTAACCTGAGCCTTTAAGATCCTCAGGGCCGAGAGACGCGTCCGCTAGCAGGATCATCCTGAAGGTTTATACTCGCTCTAACGAGACACTTCATCTCGAAACTTTTGCTCAGTCCGAGCTGGACGATTTTTAAACGTAACTGAATTTTTTTATTCATTTGAATCTTTTCATTTTTTTTTAAAATATCTGAATCACTTTTCAAATGGGAAAAAAAAGTTTTTAATATGGACCTCGGTTGTTAAATAATTTTGGCACATTTAAGACGGATATTGACTATTTAAATACACATTTGTTTATATAGGATGTTTTTGATTTGGTTGTAAAAATAAATCAAATAAAAAGAGAAACTCTGTGGACGGATACTGAACATGTTTACAGTCAGGTTTTAAAGTTTTACTACGAATATTTTTACTTCACCTTTTTTCTAATAACAATAACAAAAGTTGTTATAAAAAAATTAACTACACTGTTTTTTAACTAAGCTTCATTTTTTTTTCAGTTATTGTTTAAGAAAAAAAAACTGTAAATCCTGATTGTAAAATGATATTTAAAATCAGAGCTAACGCAGTGCAGTAACCACGTCCGATCGACAATCAGACTTCGGCTCGGATCTCCTGTTGCTCTGCTGTACAGTCCTGCGGTTCTGATCAGAAACTTGGTTTGTGTGTCCGCGTGTAAAAACTCCACTGCTTTCAAACGGGTTGTAAAAAACTGTTCATAGTTTTGTTTGAAAATTTTATTTATCAGATGTTTTTTGTTTTAAGTTAGAATACGAGATGAACTACGGGAGTATAAAGAAGAGAAAACATTTCCTAACGTAGGTCAAGTTTTCTCCAAAAAAGCCATTTATGAAATAATTAAGGTGCATTTTTGTTTGTTTGGCCCTTATTTATCAAAGATTCCTTACATGTTTTTAGTTTTTTTCCTAATTTCCACGTTTTTCATTTTCTCATCACAGTACAATTATATATAATAACTCACCCACTTTTTTTAGTCACTCATCTAAGTCCATAAAACACTGTGAGCTGTAGTTAATCTAATCACATTTAATCCAGATAATTATACTCTAAGATAAAGTCCAATACTTCGAGTTTGTCTAAACGTCTTAAGCTAGCTATTTTTTAATAAACAAAGATTTACTATGAAATTAGACTAAAAGTCTAACAGTTACACTTTTTATGAAACAAAAAACAGAATTTGATAAATAAGGGCAAATGCATTTATTTATTCGGTTTTGTTTTGTTCAGTTTGTTCCAAATTGTGACCAAATAGACGGATTGATGCGTTTTTTTTCCCTGTAAGGTTTCTATCAGTGTCCAATGAGACGGCCTGATTTTATCACATGACCAGCTCATGAACTGGACCTAACGTGTTCTTACTTTCTTTCTTCCTTTCTTTTTGTTTTAAAGAACAGTCACATTTATTAAGATAATGTTTATTGGGTATAAATGGAGTTGAACAACAATAATGATGATGATAATAATGAATAGTATTTATTTATTTTTGTTGTGTATGAGTTTGTAAAATAAAAGCGATATGAATTTGTATTCACAGGAATATGAGGGATTTATGGATTTATTCCTAATTCTGATAAAAAAAAGAGAAAGAAAAGGGAAATTGCGTTTATTACATTTTTAAGTGCTTTATTAAAAAGAGTGATACGACCTGGATTAAACGAAATTTGATCCAATATATACATTTCTGTATATATATCGGATTGGACGAGGGCCGATAAACCAATTCTGCGATATTCCGCGATATTACCGCGACGGAAACACTTTAGGCGACGTGACTGCAGAATACGCACAGCTTCTTCACCTGATGTCACTTTATACTGGCTGAGTATAGCGGCGTGATCACAAATAAACAAATCCAGTAACCTCGTCGTTATCGAGGGAACCGATCATCACGTTACATCCGAGTTTCTGAGGTTCAGCTTCTTCCTCGAACAAGTTCACCGTTACAACCTGGTTTTTATATTTCAGCGGGTGGATAATTACTGATGGTGATAATCATTAATGCTATACGATATATAATAACTAAGGCCTGAGGGTCTAGGCATGAAGCTGAAGCCTTTCTGAATAAACTCCGAGCGGATGGAAAACTATTTCACTCCTTCGCACGTTACAAACTGCACTGCTGATTTCTGTTTTTATCCTCGACATTGTTTCACTCACGAATCGTGATTTTTATCAGACAATCAGAATCCTAAACGTGCCTTAGGGCCAAACACACACCAGCTCCGTCGCTAACCCTCACACACTCACAGAAAACCGTCACGATCGTCAGTGTCGTCAGTTAAACACGAGCTCCGGATCAGTCGAGACGCAGAGAAATCAAGAGTCACTGATCACAGACGTTCACTTTTTAACTCCGCACTCGACTTGTGACGATGCTATATTTTTATATGAGCCGCGATACTTGCCTAGCGTTTTATCACAGTTTCCTGATATCAATCTTGCACATGCTTTCGTTCGGTGACGTAACGACATCGCCTTCCTTTATTGAAGACAGAACAGAACTTACGCCGGCCGCGAGCTCGCGAGCCTCTTTTAAACTATTTCTAGTGTCAGTCGTCACAATACTTCCTGATAACGTACAGATTAAGAGCACACGAATAGCCACAATTAACAAATGAAAACTAGAGCGAACTTTGAAATGTCAACACGTACAGATTGCAGAAGTAAAGCCAGACTTATTTTTACTATTTGAAAGATTTGGTAATGTGTTTTACGGCGAGTCGGTTTCATTTCCTGGCAGGAATTTCGCTTTTTGCTTGAAACTACAGCTGTATTTTTGACATATTGATGCCCTTTCAAGTGCACTCTTTTCAAGAATTTCAGTGTTGTATAAATCCTGATTTTACTTTCTCCTCAAGATGTGTTCATTTCATGTTACAAAAGTTTTTTCTTTCTTTTAAATTATGTTTGTAGAAGAAATGATTATACAGTACTTATGGTTATTTATATGTGGATAAGATGTGCTTTTTTATAGAGTAAATGCTTATGATATCACAAATGCTGTTAAACCTTTTTTTTTTCTATAAAACTCATTAAAGATGTGAATGAACATTTTGTGCTTCGGTCGTATCTTTTAAACAAAAACCTGACAGAATAAAACTATTAGAGTTTTGTGTAGAAATGATAGAAGAAAGCAGCAGTTTTACATCTGTTTATTCATTTACAGACGTTGAAACATTTAATACATATAAAACACTAATATTACTAGTAATGATAAATGTAATGTAAAAAGCTCTTTTCACCAGGACAAAATCTCAGCGCTTGTATAAATGATAGAAAAGAAATCATCGATAAAATAAAAACCTGTTACTGAACTAATCAATCCTGTACTTAACTAGTTAAAACAAATAATTATATCAACTGAAATAAATATTTTTTCAATTATATGTACAGTATAATTATGTGTATTTCTAAAAAAGTTACTTCAAAAACAGAAAATCTGACTTCCTTTCTCCAAGCTTAAAATGATGAAAATGGTTTTACGATAAATCTTATGATTAAAAAAAAAATCTAAGCAATACTGGGCTTCTGGGAAATATATTAATTAATAAATACAGAAAGAACAATAACGATCCTGTGAACAAAAAGTAGCTAATCCAGTAATCCTAATCCTAAAGTTATTTTTAAGGGGTCAAATTAAATATACTGAGTAGGAGATTATAAAAATATTAACATTATATTAACAAAATATCTAAACATTTGTAATATTCTTAAGTGGATTTCTGAAAAACATTGTGAAACAAAAACCTACTTATTATTTTTTTTTATTCTACTGGCTGTGTGAAATAAGCAAAAATGATTTGCTAATTTTAAACTAAAAAAGATTTTATAATGCATCTTATGAAGTGAATAGAAATCTTATTATGAAACATGTTCAATATTTGATGTGTATTAATAGAAGTGTTAGATATTTTGGTTATGAATAACTGTATGTAGTTTGACTTTGATAAAAGCTCATTTGTACCTTATTTCATCTTATATACAGCATTAATCTAAAGTCTGGACCGAAACGTGGCTCTGCTGCAGAGGAGAAGCTCATTTAGAGTCACCAGCCTCAGAAATCACCAATTAACAAGCAGCACCTCAGATTAGAGCCGTTATGAAGCTTCACAGAGCAGAAGTAGCAGATAAACATCTCAATATCAACTGTTCAGAGGAGATTATTGTGTGTTTTAGAGAAACGCCTTCAGTATTGTGTTACAGTGTAGAGAGAAATAAACATTGAGTTAGAAGGGGTGTACAAACTTTTGACCGGAAGTGTATGTGAACACTTTAAAGAATAAAGCAAATGAACAGCTGAACATGTGAAATAAAAGCCATTAAACGTTGAACAGTGTGTTGCTTTACAAGCATTTTATTTATTCTGTATTAAATTTTATCAGTAACAATGTTGGAATAAAAGATATAAAATGAGTTGTTAAAAAGTAGTAATTTAATTAATCACACCTGCGACTTCATTGTTCATTGTAACTGTGGCTCTTCAAGTAGGAAAGTTACAGAGTTGATTTTTCTTTTTTTTTGTTGCAAAAGCTTTCACATTTATTCCAGTTGTTTAAATCAGGTTCCAGTAACAGAAACAAAAGTGTCCGAGTGCCTGAGTGATGCGAAACCAGCTGCTTTTATTTCATCGTTTCACCCCAGAGAAATTACAGTCTACATCGAAATCTAAATCTCCTAATAGTCTAGTTAAATCATCCTTTTAGTCCATAACCGAAGAGAGTTAACTAACAGAGATTTGAACTGATCGGCCAATCAGAACGCACCGCCTGAGATTCGCTTTTAGTGCAAAATGAGTTCCTGAACTCGAATAAAGTGAACGATGAAATAAACGCAGTCGTGTCTGCACTTTTGTAACCTGAAGATGTGATTAGATGATTAAATGTTATAGTAAATATTACAGTTAAGACGTATAAAGTTAAATATCAGTCGTATTTTGATATGTACCCTCGTCAACTTGTAAAATAAACATATAATTTTACATTATACAAAAAAACCCCCCTGAAATTATTGGCACCTTTGCTTCCTGAACAGTCTACCTTGAAGAAAAAAAGTCCTCTCTAGATTCTATGCTAATAAAGTTTCAAGTTGTTTATAGGAAACTCTGTTCATATATTAATTACACGTAGTTTCTTATTTTAAGTATAATATTTAGATGACTTTTTTTCTAAAAGCAGATTGTTCAGGAATATATTAACCAACAATCATTTTTCTTTAAGAGTGCCAATAATTATGCATCTCGCTTTAAGTTGAACAGATAAACTGATGGAAAGGCCGTTACGATGACAAGCGCGGCGTGTAGAAGTCGATAAGGGCAACAGAATAAAAAGTTGAAACTAAACCTTAAAAAATCCAGTTGTTGTTTCTAAAAAAGGAGAAAAACACGGCTCACATCTGGAAAGTGATTATTTTGGCTTCTTATCCTAAAACTTCCAGATTATTTGTGCTTCTAAACTGGCGGAGTTTACATCTAATATAATGCTTTGTAATTAATACTGACTCAGGTCGTGTCCACGTCTCTTAAAATGACGTTAGTATTTATTATCATAGTTAATAATTTTCACGTTATTAAAGATCTTAAACATTAATCTGGTTACATGTTCAGTTTGAGCTCCACTGGACACGCTGGTGTAACAGCATCCACTTTACGGTAACGCTTTAAAGAGTAACAGATTACATCCTGTAGTATAAAGTCACACGTTTACTCTAGTGCTGGTCTACATGGGCGGAGCCGGAGGGAGGGACGTTACTTTCACGCCCATGTTAGCATGAGTGCAATTATTTTTAAATGTAACTACGTAACTACGTAAGTATTCTATTTTAAATATGTTGAATTTGAACTTCATTTAGCTTTTGGATGACATGAAGTTAACGCCTTTGGAGGTTAAGGCTGAGGTTCTGGCTAGCTGTAGCACGCGCTCTCTCTGTACACTCACTCGCGTATAAAATTAGCTCTACGGATCAGAATCTTAGGTGTTTGGCGGTTGTGAGGCTGAACGACAGCGTCCACGCTCAAATCTCAACCCCGTTAGCACCAGGCAAAGAAGCAAACATTTTGGACACGATGTTTAAAGTGCAGCTCAGAATCGTCTCCGATCACATTCGTTAGATTTCATCTATGAAAAAGTTGCAGAATAATAATGATGAGATGCGCGGTGCGGTCATTAATAGTGCAAAGTTGTAACAGAGGTCCTGATTCTCATGTCCAGAAGTCTGAGACCACCAGCTGGCATGCGGTGATGTAGCGTGGGACGGGGACGCGGCCATGGACCGAGGTCGACCGGTTATTGTGTTTACGTGGCGTATACAGTGTATAAGGGGTGTGGTCATGTGGACGATATCGTCTTTGGTTTGTGACGCACATGACGACGGTGTTGATGTGGCCTGTACTGTGTAAAAGGTCTGTGATTTGGGAAACGCCCACGATGGACTCAGACTTTTGAACCGGTCCGTATTTAAACATGAACACACACATTAGCGCGTGTTTACATTCTTGTAGCAGGTCCGACAGCAGTAGAATTCACATGTGATCCGTTTGACGTTTCCTGTAAACACACACACACACACACACACACACACACACTCGTCATATCTGAAACATGAAAATGAAATACCCACCAGCTTCTTTGAGACACACTCTATACACACGTGACGGAAGCGCTGATACGAGTTAAGAATGTCGTCCTTCTGTCCCTGGACCTCGACATACGAACCTTAAGAACTGAAATTTAACAAGAATTTAGAATTGAGAATTTTTACTTTCATTTCCAGGTTTGACGGCGTTGAGTTTAAAATGCGCAAAAGACCGAGCCGCAAAATGTTTCAGCAGTATAAACAATGTGGTCACGGTTGCTGCTGCTACCGACATGAACCCCACCCTGTTTCTGCGCGCGGCTGTACAGTCGGGACATGTGAAGTCGTTCGCGGATTACTAATGACTGGTCCCAATTCCGTGGAAGCTGCAAATATCCTGCGCATTTTTCTTATGACGATGATCATTTTTCATACGTTTTAACGCTAAACACTTGAGAACAATATAATTTACTAATTTTATAACGCTAAACATTAACATGACTTCAGCTAAATTTCCATATAAAATATAAAACTGTATAGATTTTTTAGTACTGTACCACAAAGCGACTGTAGAGGAAATCGTGGCTTGTGACAGTGAATTATTACCGTATTTACCCTACAGTACTGATACACACACTTTGCACACAATTTGCGGTGTTCTAGGAACGTAACACCCACGAATTTCAGGGGTCGAATGTATTTGAATATGTAACGGGGGCAATATGAGGCAGAGGTGAATTTTAGCGCATAACTTAAGGTCTAACTAAGTCGCGCGTACGTCCGGGAGCCGTTCAAAACTCATTAGCGCCGGTGGAAAGCCAAGCGAAGCGAGTTTACATTTTTCTTTTGTTTACTTTTCACATTTTATGCAAGATTTAGTGAAGACGCAGCACCACGGGTCCCAAGAGCGTTACCAAGGACGGTAGCAGGAAGAAAAGAGAGGTGCTTTCAGTTTGGTGTTTAAAGCAGCCGGTGCCGAGAGGAATCATAAATTAAGGTTAAGTGAGGTTTAATGTCTATTTATTTCATATCTTACTTCATTTACACGTCTTTTATAAATGTTTGGATTGTTTTTAAATGCAGAAATATGACTATAAGGTTGGAAATGAGTAATATCGGTCATATTTTTCGGAGCCTGGAACGAATTATCTGCATTTACATTATTTGCTATGGGACAATGTGTTTCACTATACAAACTCTCACCTTAAGAACTCGCCTCCGGAGCGGATTAAACTTGTACACTGAGGTACCGCTGTACTGTAGTAGTATGTGCAGATAGTTTGTGGTTTGGGACACGCCCATACCTGTGTGTGTGTGTGTGTGTGTGTGTGTGTGTGTGTGTGTGTGTGTGAGAGAGAGAACTTTTCTGAACAAGCAGACATGATCGTGACAGTGGGTTAGCATGATTTAGCGTACCTGGGCTGGTGTGTGCTGATTGATTGATCAGTAGTTAATCGGACTCGTGGCACCGTAATCCAGAACCTGGGATGGAGGAGGGGGGGGGGTGAAGGGGTAAAAGGGGGGTGTGCATGGGGGGGTGAGGGGGGTGAAATCGACATGAAGCTTCACACATTATTGCACAGAGTGGAGCTGCGTGATTAGCCGTGTTTGAGTTACGCTAACACACACAGATTTCTGAAAGCAGGAAGAGTGATATGAGGTGGCAGAAAGCTGCACATACACACTTATGATTCAAATACACACACACACACACACACATACACACATACACACATACACACACACACACTCAGCAGTTTGCCAGTGAATGATTAGGTAATTGATTGATGTCTGGTGTTGGAGCTCGGGTACTCACGGAGGTCTTGGCTAGCAGGTTGGCTCTCTGTCTGCGCAGCTCCGACTTAATCAATCCTACACACACACACACACACACACACACACACACACACACACACACACTGCTGTTCTTTCTTTGGAGCTGTGTAGACTGGCCGCTAGGGGTGACATGCATATGTGTGTGTGTGTGTGTGTGTGTGTGTGTGTGTGTGATACTAAGCCGTACCAGTTAAAACAGTCCCGACGAGCAGGAAGGCGCACAGGAAGAGGTTCCCTGGCAGGGTGCCAAAAGTGTTGATGATCTTCCCCTGACAGATGGTGAAAATAATCCCAAACACCTGCACA
>JAAGKR010002639.1:43181-89377 GCA_011419295.1 Clarias macrocephalus | reverse complement strand
TTTTTTTTACAAGAAAAAAAAAAGATTACAGCAGGTTGGCTTTATTTACCCACCAATCTTAATTGTGTTAATAATTCATCAAGTATCATGACACTGAAACAAAGTGATATCTAACAAAGTTCACCCTTTAATTTTAAACATTTCATAAAATGCAAAGATATTTTCCTCAGATGTTCACTTACAAACACAGATTATACGAAGAAATTAAGAAGTGATACAAGCTAGACACACAACATCCTCACGCTGCACAAGAGTGATGAAAGATGGTGCTCCTGTGGCCATGCTCGCATTGCTAGACAGACTCTTGTTTCTGATCTGTGTATACATAGTTCTTTGAAGGTGAAGAAAGACAGTGTCAGAGTGGAGGATTTTTCTCACAATGGGCCTCTGTGTACGGAGGACATTAGGTATCTACTCACGTTGCTTTTCCTAAAAAAAAAAATATTTGCACAAGTTTTCTCCCAAACCTTTAATAATTCATAAGCAGTCACTAACCTGGTAGCCTTGTTATGGACAGCAGTACCATCAACACACCAACATCCTAAGCAGAAAGCAAACCTGGCTACTAGGTTTTTCACACAAGCACGTATAATGCCATTCCAACAATTGGGACAAATTACATCCACTGTTTTGGCACCGTAACACATTGAGACCTTAATGTAGCAAACACAAATGCAGCTAAAATTCAGTAATATTGGTTATTATATATACCATGATCTCAAAGAACACAATAATAACTAACATTTTGCAGTTAGTCCCCGACATACGAACATTCGCATAACAAATTTTTTGCAGATACGAACGGACCGCACTCCTACGAACATTTTGTAGATATGAACAAATTGCCAAAGTAGCTCATGTGTATTGTACAAAAATAAACACGAGTGCACCCGATACCAATATTTACAATTATATACAATATTTTCAGGCTTTAAGTAAATGTATAAAATGTCTGGTATATTGCATGTGTGTGAGATATGAATCGGTTTCAATTAAACAATCCGGGAGCACGATGATAGAAAATGGCTGTCTGGTGAAAAATCCTAATTTCGTAAAATCACAGTCAAAGAAAGTGGGAAAACAGCTGAGAGAATGGTGTCCAAAATTCCCCTCGCGATTTCAAGGTGCAGAGACAACAGTTATATTCCACAAACCAGTAAAACCTTGCATTGCATTAAGTAACTTAGTTTGCAGTCTAAGGTAAGTCAACATCTGTGCATGTGTGCGTGTGCTTGTGTGTTTGTGTGTGTGCAAAAGTCATCCTACACAATAATCCCCCCTCATCCATTCCTGTGAGGGGTCATTCTTTTCAAAGGTTAAGTGCAGGTTAATTAGTTTTATTTTTACTTTATATATTTTCTATGAATAATTTGTAAATTAATATTTTTGAGTTGTGGAACAAATCACTGGCGTTTCCATTATGCTCTTTTGCACAATATTCATTACTAGATTAATTTTGCACTACAATAAAGCCTGCTTGACCTGACTTTGACTTATGGGGAAATTCACTGTGAGACATATCTAATCAAGTGGATTAGTATGCTTTATGTTTTATATAATGTGTCAAAGGCATACAAGACTCTCTGTCAGACTTGCAAACAAATCCACCTTATGAACATGCTCCTGGAACAGAGCTCGTTCATAAATAGGGGACAACCTGTATTCTAATCTAGCAGGCAAACAAACATTCTAGCTAATATAATACTAGAGAAACAGACAAATTTGTGCGCACACTACATAAAAGTTCTACATGACTTTTAACAAAAAATAATTTATATGTTCAGTGTACTAGCCATGTCCAGTATCCAGAAGCACCAACAATCTCTGCTACTTTGTTACAAACAATAATTTTCTTCGTCACATCCCTCCTATAAGGCCTGTTATTACATTCTGAATATCTCCCGTCTGTCTCTCAGAAGACCAAGGTTTGAGTCCCTGCCAGAGAACAGCACCTATTAGCGTGCAAAACCCAGAGAGTCAGGAGAGAGCAGGACATTTGGAATAAAAAATAAAAATAAATAAAAAATCCTCTGCCAAATCAAATTCCCATGTCAGATGATCAGCTCTGGTGATCTCAAATGGGAAAAGGCAAAAAAAACAAAACAACAAAAAACAGTAAAAAATAAATATAAACATATCTCTGCTAAAGTATTTTTTTATTTGATTAGAAAGTCATCTATGTTAGTTTATTAGTTTAATTTCATTTTTGTCTGTCAAACAGTGAATGAGTTCTAAACACAAACAGGAGGGAACTAAGAAGAGATGGGAATTAAGAAACGTTTAATCACACTGGCCACATGATTGGTCCAGGCATATCATTAGGCATTTGTCATTTTGCAGATTCAGAACTAGTTTGCAAAGAATAAATAAAATTCATAATCATAATTTAAATAAACTGTTAGAAATTAATCACTTTGAATTGAACAAACAAGAAAACTTTTAATTAATCGCTGAAATAATTCAGTGTACAAATAATGATAAAAAGCAAAATAACTATTTTGTGGTTATGTCTATTTAGAAAAGCAGAAATAAACATGCTAGAATGGCTAACGTAGCATAATTTAACTTGGGTAGCGTCGTTATCCATGCTTCCACAGTTCAGAGTAAGCAATCAGCCACACAGTCAGCGCCCGGGCCCACCTGGGTCGCAGACTCTAGTGTAAGTGCACTGACTGCACTGCGGTAACTCTCTCCCTGCTGTCATAGTCCTTACTTGTTTGGTAACATTAACATCCTTTTTAACTGCAGTGAGATTTTGTGAGCAAATGTTTCACGCTATATATTTTTTTTTTTTGCAGGGTTGGGTTAATACAACACTAGTTAGATATAACCAGCATACCTAATGTCACAGATATTAATGTCACAGTTATTAAATGCACCAATCTGCTTACGAAAGCGTTCCTGTGTATGGCCTGGTTCTATACATTACAAATAAGAAGTGCAGTATTTATTTTGTTTGTTAGTTTCATTTGACTGTCTATCATCAGTGGTCTGATCCAGCAGCCTGACCTCTATGAAGGAAAATATAATACTTAGAATACTTTATACACAGTGCATATGTAAATCTACAATTGTGAGACTTAAATGAAATTATAAGGTAGGAAATTATGTTTGCTAGTCTCATATTCATTGATTAAAATGGTTCAGTTTTATTTAGGCTAAGAAACATCCATCAACTGCGATGGATTGGCAGCCCATCCAAGGTGTACCCTGCCTCATGCCCAAAGTCTCCTGGGATAGTCTCCAGGCCCCCTGCAATCCTGCAGGATAAGCAGTATAAAAGATGAATGAATGAATGGTCTATCAATTAAATACAGACTCAAGCTACAACTAACCAAACCACTAATAATACAATAACTATATGCTTGTTAAGAGACTAAGCTACACACTAAATCCAAATGATGATGATGGTCTTTCAGCTGCTCTTGGCACAGGTTTAACACTAGAAGCCTTTCCTGACACAATCTTACTATTTTTTCCAGACTTTGGACTGACATTGCAGCCAGTGGCAGGGGTTTGGGCACTGGATGGGAATCGAACCACATGGCAGGCAAGAATTGGCAGGCACCAAGGCTATTTCAAACATTACATAAGTTGTTAAAATGAGCTATTATACAATAGATATGATTTGCAAAAATTTGATTGTTTATAAAAGAGTGCATAATATTTTGGACAGGAAATGGAGTACTTCAATCTATGAATAAGAGTACTTCAGGCATGCCAGAGCCACATGATGACAATGATCAGATAACATTTGCAATTATGACATCTAATGCCTGTGTGACTTTACTAATGTTGCTGAGATGCTTTTCTGCTCAGCATGATTGTAGAGTGGTCAAGTTACCCAACATACCTTCACTAATTAGGCACATGATATACAGACACAAATCTGGCACTAAACAACATTATTAAAGAGCAAAATCCAATCCAAGCTATAGAGCTGTCCAAATGTTATTGGGGGTTGATGCTGAGGAGGGATTCTGGCCTTAGATAATAAGTATGGAGGCAAATGTTTCCTGGCTATCAGTCAGAAAGGCAGCAAACTGAACGTCCTGTGCTAGACAGCAAGTTCTCCCAGCAGTTTGTGAGTGTCTCAGGTGCAGAATGCTACGTAATTGGCATGCAATATTCATGTGACATGCCTACAAATGAAGAATTTAAGCAAAGCTTCGGCTAGCACACAAGAGTGACAGTTTATCCATCCGTTCCTCTAATAGCTTAGCCTGGCTTTATGCACTATCTTCATTTAATATTATACCACTTTTCTCACTGCATGATACTGCTACAACTTCCCTCTCTCTCTTTCTGTATATGTACAGTATCGTTTGTATGTATGTATGTATGAATGTATGTGATGCATTGCATTTATAAAGAAGCTTATAGAATTATCACAGAATGGCTTTAAAAAAAAAAAAGTCTAGCCTAGCACTCTTTCCTCTCCTGTATTTTTCAAAATGCTTTCTTAGTTCGGCCAGCTTGAATCTCTGTCCCATGTGTTGGATTTGTTCAAGTCACTGGTTATCTGTGCATGGCCTATTTTCTCTCCCTGTGAATGTAGGGTACCCTGTTATGCATGCCTGATGTGTGTGTTTCATTAGCATAAAAAGGCTTGGATTAAGGTTCCACTGACACCTTGTGGTGAGCTGTCACAGCTCCGCCAAGAGAAAGAGCTAGTGAGTGACGCTGGCTTTCGGTGTAAGCGCAGGTATTAAATCTATGGCTGTGACGCTGAACAGACAGGTGCATGTCACGTCACTACAGTCGCAGCATTCACAGTGCCGGTCCCGAAAGCTCGTAAGAGAAAGCTAAGAGAAATAGTCTATGAGACAGAGCTGCGCTGTATCGTTTCCACCCACATGCCCACACACATCAGTCTCAGACACACACGATCCCTTGGGTAATAGCGCCGACTTAATTAGCGTGAGCACTGACTGACAGGACCATCAGATACACTAAATGCTACACCGCAGTGTGCAACTAGCATGATCATGGCATGATTTTGCACAAAAATTTGCATAAAAACATCTCAAACCCACACCAGAAGAAAAGCTTATTATATATGATTATGATTATACTGAAAAGATGGTTATTGCAACTTTATCTGGCTGCAGAAAAAATGCTGACTGCAATAAAAGAAACGAAAAAAGAAATGGGGAAAAAAAGAACTAAAAGAAAAAAAGGAAGGAAAGAAAAAAGAAAAAGCCCCATACTGTTATATTTAGGTCCATACTAAAGACATCACAACGTGAGCACTCATTCTGTTGTGTAATATGTTGCGAAATCAAACTGCATCAAAATTGTTTAATACACTATATAACTTCATAAGAGTCACTGATTTAAAAAAAAATAATAACGTCAATATAAAAAAAATTTAAAAACACAATATTGTTATGCAATAATAAACGTTGGCAGTAACTCAGTTTTCTCATTTAGATTCTGATCTATAAGCAATTACCTTGTAATGAGGGTTTTTTATTTATTTACATTTTTTAGCATTATTTATTTATTAATCTGAATTGCACAAACATGGTAGCTCTTGCTATTATTATTATTATTTTAAAACAAAGAAAATTAGGAAGATTTGATTACTGATTATATTAAAAGGTATTCACATGATGACACGGGTCACAATAAAGCATTTCTATTATTTTGAGAAAAACTTTCTTACACCAATTAAAATCTCAGCATGAAGCCTGTAAATGAAATGTATATTATTTTTTAAAGAATCAAATTATTCTTTTTTTTATTATTTTATTATTATTTTTTTTTTTATACCACTACTCCTGCTACTCCTTAAAGGTACAAAACATTAATCTTCACTCTCCTGTCCTTGTAACTTCGTGTTCTTTAGTCACAAACAAGCATATTATCATTTCCAAAGGCAGGCGTGGAGACATGATGTCCTAGAATGACAACACTCGTAAAATGTCTCCTACCTTTGCTTGTCCTGGTCTGAGGAAATGCTGAGAAATACTCACAGATGTTCCCAGATTTATTCCACCCCACACACATGCACACACACACACACCTTCACCAACATCCTGACTGTGATCCACAGCTCCTACAAATGTATAAAATAACAAACCAGAGCTGTTCCAAAAACTAAAAAGCAACAAAAATGATTTGCAGAGAGTTTGGCTCGTACTTTTAGTCTAGGAGGCACTAATTATGTGACCATGAACCTGCTTAATCATATTATAATGTTACTGAACTTATTTAGTTTACAAAATGTTAATAGAACACACACAAATGTGGAGCCACTCATATGCTTCATTTGGACAGTAACACAAGGCTCTACACTACAGTACATTATATTCTATACAGCTTTTCCTTTTGAATCATCAGTTCTGACCTTTAATCTCTTCCAGAATTTCAAGAACAGCACTCATCCGGTTTGCGGAGGTTTACTACTGCATGTATTTAGCTAGTTATTCTGCTGAAGCTAGTTATATCAGGAAGATTTATCTAAAAAAAAGTTTACTCTACATATTTTTTTTTCTGATGAAGGTCCAGAAAAGCAAAATGTTAGGGCTCAACTATTTAAGGTTTTATATAATAATAATAATAATAATAATAATAATAAGATCTATTTGTGCACTGATATTCAGCCCAAAGATACTCTGATATAGTTTTGTTCTGATCTTTAAATGCTTAAACTGTACCACTGAACTTCGTTTAACAAGCACCACAAATAAAATAAAATATCCATTTTAAATTTTGGAAGAAATGCATGCTGCCTTTGTCGAATTATCTTCTAACATTCTGGTTTCATTGTTGACCTTTTTAACGAAATCAGACCAGACATGGTAAATAACATAAAATCTAAAAATGCTCCCTTTTGTGGGTTAATGTCTCTAGCCTTAGTCTGATGGTGCTGGTGCTACCTTTAGCAAAATAATATAAATGAAGCTGGATTACTTTATTTTTAAATAAAAGGCATTCATGAATTTATTTTTCTATTAATGAACTGAAAGAATTTTCAGAAGTCTCTGTTCAGTCTGCAAAACTGGTATAACTGTACATCTTTGTTTTAAGAACAACATGCTGGTATTATCTGTGTTTAGATAAGTTGATCAACTAAAGCAAAGAATCAATGGACACCTTGTGAGTTAGCTGTAAAATCACTCCTGCAATTTAGTTAACACTAACTGGAAAAAAAAAATCCTTGAGTGGGGATTTTTAAAGCCTCACTATTTCACTTAACTTTTTCACACTTTTAAATGACTGCAGTTCTCTCTAAGCATATATGTTTAACTATCGTTAGAACCCGGTATTAACGCTTACAGAGTTTGTAGAAATAGTTCAAAGGTTAAAGCTTAAAATTAGCTTATCAGCTTTTATGTAATCAGTAATATTATTTCGGGTTGAAGCCCATGTACATATGTCTGCCTGTCTTCCTGTAACTTATAAATGCCAAGAAATAAAATTTTATAAAGGTTGAGTATCTTGAGTTCCTTCATCAGCCAAATACACTCCCTGTTTGAAGTAAATTATTAAATTGTTCAACATCACTCAACATTATTGATTTTAGCGCACAACACTGGGCTCTCAGTACAGGTATTTTACACGCCCTCACCGCAGACTGTTGCGGATAGGTTTGCTCTAACGACCCGTGTTTTATCTCTTAGTGGCACTTTACATTACTGCTTTAATTAGCACTAAATGGTTTTAAACTCCCGGCAAGAAGAATAAACAACATACAATCATCCATACATCTCTGAGACTTTTCAAACTTTTCAAAAGTTACATACCTTTGTTTAAATAAGCGATGCTGTGTCGCGCGTTTGTTTCTGTTTGGTCAGGATTTGGGTGCTTGGGTACAGTATGGACATTAAGGTCGCTTCTGTGTTTTCCGCATACTCGGTATATTTACGGTAAACTATTGCGTTGATTGGCTCTGTTGAGTGATGTGTACAGACACGCCCACTTTGAGGGCAAAAGCATTACATTCATCCCAAAAAGTGATGGCTGCTGTGAGGTAATCTGGCACAAAACTGCTCTCCCTTCTACTCAACGTGGTTCAACTGCATCTCTTCTTCTCAACATTTTGATTTAATTTATCGAACAGATTTAACTTCAGACAAATACTGATGGACTGGCAAAATTTAATTAAATTGTGTCAAGCTACTTTTGCGTGATGGTGTAACAAAATCGGCTGGACAGACAGATATACAGACATAAAGAAAGACATTTTTCTGAGACTGGTTTCGCTCCAATGAATAAAATGAATGTAAAGATGAGATTGAAAGAGCGAGTTCTAACCAATGTACAGACCAAATAGGAGTCATACGGTCAGTGTTTAGCTTCCACTTTCAGTTGTAAACAGATTGGATAGCAAAAACAAAACCCCATCACATAACTCTAAAGTACTGTACTTGTTGCTACATACTTTGAATTCATCAGAGCATTTTTTTTCCTTGTGTGTACACTATAAGGCCAAAAGGTTTGTGGACACCTGTGGATCACATTTTTAGGTGTTTGCTGAACATCACATTCAGAATCTTAGCTTTACTACTATAATACCCTCTCCACTCTTCTGGGGAGACCTCCCAATAGAATCTGGAGCGTGGAGGTAGGAGCTTTCGGCTAGTGAGATACACTAACGGTGCATACCAAAAGTTCATCCTTAAAGTCTTCAGTGGGATTGAGGAAGGGCTCTGTGCAGGCCACTGGAGGTCTTCCACTCCAATCTTGTCAAACTGTGTGCTCATTTGTCAGGGGACGTCTTAATGCTTCAGCATACAAAGACATCTTAAAGAATTGTGTGCTTCAGATTTTCTGGCAAAAGTTTGGTGAAGATCCACATGGCTATGACGGTCGGGTGTCCAAAAACTTTTGACTTTAGCATGTATTTTTATCAGCAGAAATCGAGAGATTCGAAAAAAAAAAGTTTCCTTATGTTTCTTGCTGAAGGAGGTATTCATTCAAAATCATTCACTAAAATCAGTGCAATTTGAAGCAGGCTTTGTTTTCCCCCCTGTAACTATGTCTTTTTTCTACTGCCAATTCAACAACTTTCTTGAGTGACGGGTGTATGTTTACCATCTCTGATGAATTCAGGCATTTCATCCTAGACACAGTATAGGTTTGTTTTGAAATTGCAGACAAGCCAAGATACTAGATCTGTACACCATGGCACAAATTGTAGACAGCATTAAGTTGTGGTTTTACTTTGGCTGACTAAAAACATATTGGTTCATTTGAGCCACATGTTCAGTGTGCAGCATCTTGGATAACAGGAGATTAAGCACCACATTATCACTTACAGCCTGTTTCAGTCTACTGAATCTACAGACAGGGATTCCTGAAGCGTTTTTTCATTGTTTAACCACTGAGACATTTTTTCAGCAATAATAATTCATATGTTTAAAACAGCACATGAGATCAGGAAACTCTTAAATTGATAAATACTGCCATTTCATATAATGCCCATACAGAACAAGTGTCTTTAATCTCTGAAATGTTCAGCATCCAACACAGGTGGAGAAAAAGAGAAGCATTAAACCATATCAGTCTTAACACTAATTGCAGTTAATCTGCAGGAAAAATAAATGCTTTTAAAGGCTCTGGGCCATGCATTTTAAGCTCTGCTATGACAGAGCAAAGCGAACATCATAGCTACATCACCAGCAGCCAAAGTGCTACTTACACGTAATCGCATTGTTGATTCAACTCACACAAAAGACACTTCAATTACCGGTTACTCACACTTAAAACAGTTTGCTGGAGCTGTAAACATTTCAGGTTCAATATCCCCAACTCCAAAGAAAATGCACAGTTCAAAACCAGCCTCGGGCCTTCCTTTACCCAAAACACGGTGTTTAATCGTCTGACACTTAAAGGCATTCTGTGTCTAATTCTAGACACTTAATTTCCACCAAGAGTCCGGGCAGTCTCCATTAAACACACCAAACTTCTAGAAAATGCTTCCCATAAGCCCTATTTTCTGGCATTCTTCAAAAGTTTTCAATGCAACTTTAAAACGTCCATCCACACTAAAGGTAGCACACAATGTGACTATCTATATGTGTTTACTGCACCAAATACCAGTATTTAGATTCAAAACCCTAGGCCTCAAGAGAAAATGGAAAACACACACAGACACAGACACACACACAGACACACACACAGACACAGACACACACAGACACACACAGACACACACAGACACACACAGACACACACAGACACACACAGACACACACAGACACACACAGACACACACAGACACACACAGACACACACACACGAAATCCAAGCACTGTCAGGACAGTGTGTGAATTCTGGGTCCTCGGCCTCAGCTACATCACTCCAGTTACTGTAATTTTTTTTTTTCACTTATATTTACAGTTCAAATTCAGCTAGTTTTATTTTCTTAAACCTAAGCAAACTAGGGGCCTAATTCAAATGACCCTGATCAGGCATTTGCTAAGGATGATTGTTATTTTAATCTTTTATATTTGTAGGCAGTTGTTGTGATAATTAGTTAATTGTAAATATATTTATTTTATATTGTTGCATCTATATTGCACATACTGTAAGTGCTAACAAGCTATAGTTTTTTGGTTATTTGGTCCATCCATGTGCCATCTGGTGACAGGAGATACCAGGAGATACAGCTGTCATTTTTGTGGCAGTTGCATATGGGACTGGGTTGCCAGCTCAATGCCCAACTGTTATTCACACTCCATAGGTAATTTGAAATAGGCATTAGCCTAACCTGCAACTCTTTGGACTGTAGGAAAACCGGAGTACCTGGAAAACCCACAATGTATAGCGAGAACATGTAAACTCCATGCACACATACCCAAGGCGGAAATTAAACCCCAACCCTGGAGGTGCAAGGGGACAGTGCTAACAACTAAGCCACCATGGCACCAACAACATACACTGTAGAGAGGTTTTTATTTATTTATTCATTAATTTATTTACTTATTTATGGGGGTGGTGTTTATAAATTCATAAAACTGCCTGATACCATTCATATTTAAACAAAAGCCTACTTAAACATAAAAAAGAGCAAATGATTAATAAACCCACTCTTACACTTATAGCGCATTCACCACACAGTGACACTGACTCATACCCCTAACTTTCAAGAAAATTTTCAAGACCTTAAAAGGTTATCGTCTGCATGGTTTTAACAATGACCCAAGTAACCTATGAAACACAAAATCAGAGTGGAGCGGGACAACTAGAGCATAAAGAGCCTCCTACCTCATCTTTAAGTTCCCTGGTTGTGGCTGTCCATCGTATATGGACACGATGTCAAAGTCCTCCTCCAGTGCGAAGGTGTGAAAGGAGAGCTGTATTCGGTTCCTTTCTCCAGTCACTATGATCCACGTGCAGTTGGCATAGTTGGGGTAACCATGAGGGAAACCAGGGCTCTCAATGGTTCCATTCAGGCCTTGTACCAAACCGCCACACGACTGACCTGTGGACGAAAATTACAACACAAATTCATTTCTCTTTCCCTCTTGCCACATTGAACCAGGCCATATTGCGCAATCATACAATTTATGATAAACAATATCATTTATATCTTGGTTATTAACTGAATAAACAAAATTTATGGGTACAGACCTACACACACTTCATGGTCATTGACAGGAACTAACACAAACACCATTGTATGTACTGTAGGTGTGTTATATTATACAGTAGACTATATTTTAGACTATTTTTTAAGCATCAGCATGAAGGAAATGTGCCTGTTAATGCACGACTTAAAACTTCCCTAGTTGGTAATTACCGTTCAGCTAATCATAATGAAGCCCTAAAGCTGGAGGTCCAGCCCCAAACCAATTAATAACATTGTCCATCATTTACCCATTCATATTGTTTTCATTATGGATTACAATATATTAAAATACAGGCTTCAGCAATTATTTTCATTCATGCATTCAGTGGTTTGTTTTCAACTAGAAGCCCGTGTTCAAATACCAAGATAAAAGAACAATACACTGTAGTGTATGCTAATGAATAAACAAACAAATCAATCCATCAGAGCACACATCTTAACCAGAGAACAGAGAATGTGGCAAATACACAAGCTGTATTTCAAGGTTGGCATTTCGCACATACCAATAAAACATAAAAAAAAAAAAAAAAATGGAGGCATTTCCTTGTTTTCCACATTTTTGTTTCTAACTAATGAAAACAATGTACATGGACACAGAACGCCATACAAAAACAAGCCCATGGTCCGAAGATCCAAACACTTTCAATACAATTCTGTTTTTCATCCCAAATCCAATTTGAGCCATTCAAGGGATGGTCCAAGTCTTCAATAAATAAATAATGTACAAATGTGAAAAGGTTGTTCTTGGTTTTTTTTTTTTTTTCCTAATCCTACACAGGTTTCAGACCCCATCACTTCCACTTACATCATGGACAGTACTAAATCATAAAGGGACTCAAACTTGAAGGTCACAGGCACATCTGTATAAAAGCACTTAAGGCAACCTGAGACACTGGCATATCTCTCACACCCTGTCTCCTTTGGCATTTGTGTGTATGCATGAGTGTTATCTTGCGCTCCCCACAGAATTCTGCCCCCATCATAACTGAGCTTATCTCTAGCACCAGGAGAGTACACGACCTAACAAGCAGTTGTGCCGCATGCTGCGTTGCAGCCCCGTCATCGGTAATGCATTTGGCTTCATTAAAAAGGTGTATCATGATTGATGAAAAAAGATAATTCCATTGTCCTTTCAATGTCTCTGGCTTTTTCCCCCCTTTTGAACAAGGATAAATTGTTCCAACATCAGCTGAGCACCACTAACTAAAGATACACCGAGTACCTCAATGTGAATGCTGCCACTGATTTCAACTTGAGTGCCTGGTTTGTGAGAAAAGATGAATAAATACAGCTACTTTGAGTTTAAAACAAAAGCTGGATCAATCTGAAAGTAATTGTTACAACGATTGAGAGCAGTGTTTAAAACCGTGCAGGTACAGGTCAAGAGCCTCAATTAATCTTCACATCAAACATCAGAAATTGTGTGTGGGCTTGTTGAGAGCGATCAGATGAGAATGGGCAGCCTGATTTGAGCTGACAGGATGCGCATAGCTACTCAAATAATCACTGACTGTGGTGAACAGAAACTTGAGGCAGATACTGTAGGGTACAACTGCAAAAAAAACCATCGTCATATAAGGCCGTAATTTACTTCTCATATGCATCGATGAGCATTGGCCACACTTGACCCTGTCGCCAGTTCACTGTTTTTTCTTACCTTGGACCACTTTTGGTAGGTCCTGATCAGGAACAAGAGTTGGAGTTTTGGAGTTGCTCATTTGTCACATTGAAATGACTGAGATCATCAAACAAATGTTAAGAGCACACAAAGATAACCCAATTTAAAATGTTTTTAAATGATTACTTCATTTATTAAGGAAAAAGCTGCCCAAACCTGCCTGGCCTTATGTGATAAAGTAATTTTGGCAGTTATCGCAAATGCTTGATTGCAGATGCTGCCATTATTAGGTTTATATTACTTTTTCACAAAAATGCATTATTTATTTACTCAGGTTAACTTTGAGTAACTGTAAAATTTGCTTGATGATCTGACTCATTTAAGTGTGACAAACATGGCAAAAAATATAAAATAAATTTTAAAAAATTCAGAACGTGGCAGATGTATAGTATACTGTATTATACAGTATACATATATATCATTTAATAATCATATTATTAGTATTGTTCACATGTGATATTCCTAAACATTGATTGATTAATTTTTTTGAGGATGTCTTTTTTTTTTTTTTTTTAGAAGCAAATGTTGCATGATTGAATTAAAACCCAATCTACTGCCGTTCATACCCTACAAAGATGCACAAGGCTAAGCATAAACACATTTTCATTTTAAAACCCCATACCAAAGGGCACGGCATTCTGTTTGACTTTGTGAAAATAAATTTAGTGAGGAGATTAAAATCACGCATTTTCTAGAGGGTCGTGAACCTGTCATTCTTTCAATCCTCTCATTTCTCCATCAATCAAGCCTTTGTGTTTCTCACCTTCCCACTATGTACCAATCCATCAAACATGGCCTCGGAGCGCGGCCACAATGTGATGGAAAAGGGCCGTTTGATGGAGCAGCTTTCAGCTCACAACTTAAATAATTGTCTTACTTTTGCGTGACTTGATACATACTCAGTGAGCACTTAACACACGGTCAGCTGTGGGTGCAAAGGTTTACTGTGGTGAAGAGAGTCATCAGTTTAGCACTTTGTATTTCAAGACGGCTGAGGAGACAGATGAAATATTCAGCCCTAGGATATACTGCAGTGCACTGCGTGACGAATTGTGTCAAAACCTTGGTTCCAATGTGTGAACATCTGATGCAGCTCATCACTGAAATAATAAACCCTTCATGAGTTGGGTCAGGTGTGCTGAGGGCAAGGAAACGTCAAACTGGGTAGGGCAGCGGGTTTGCCCGAATTGAACTGAAAACCTCAGTTTCAGAACACAGCAGTAAAGTGTAGTAAAATGAATTCAAATTCATTTTAAACAAACAGAAATACAGATGTGAATAATAGAAGGTGCAATTTCTTTTATCCCTGGAAGGGACATAAGAGGAGCTAAAAAAGAAGAAAATATATTAAGGCCCGTGTAAAATACTGTTGTAATTGCTAGACAAGTACTTTTTGTTATACAGTAGGTCATTTTTTTTATAAAGTAAATGAATAAATAATAATAATAATAATAATAATAAATGATCTTTTGAGAAACTGTTAGAAAGGCTCTGTGTGAGCATGATGATTGGTTACTAGACATCAGACTTGTTGATGATTAGTAAAAAACCTAAAGCATCAAGGCAGTATGTCAATCATTGTGTTTTTATCCCAGTGTTGCAGAATATTTATCAATTATTAAATCTCAGTGTCAGACTGAACCATGTTTCTGAATAATTAAGTGAGGTAAACATAATGATTATTATTGAAATAATAAAAAAGGATTCCAGTGTCTGTTAGCAAGCTTAGGTGAGGTTAAGAATTCCCACCTTCTGTGTTATGATTAGATAAAAAAAAAAAAAAAATTGTTTTGTCTATTACTGGGTAGAAACCTAGAGCATGAAGGGGTAGTTTAAATCATGTTTTTAAGCATAGAAGTAAATGTGCCAGTTTGTAAGCTACATTTTAAGAGATATTTTTTCGTCTATGAAGTTGTTTTCTTTTATGTCCCTTTGGGGGCTTCATACAATGTATTTTTTTAAGAATTTTTTTTTTATTTTGTTATTACTTGAGAAGTAAAATCCTGTGGCACACAGCAAAAAAAAGATAAGCAGTCAAATATGGGTTACACAGAAAAAATGCCACAAGTATTAACAATACAAAGCAAACAGTTTAGTCATACTTACTGTAGTGACTGCCTGGTCATGGTTGTCGTGATTTAAATTAGACTACTACAGTAGATTGTTTAGATTTTGGAAAAAACAAACCCAAACAAATCTGTTAAAAATTATCATGGGTAGATCCAAACAAATATTATAATAAATACAAAACTGTGTAAGCTAGATAAAAAAAATATTAGCACCAAGGTTGAAAAACTCAACATACAATGGCATACTGCACTACTCTTTAATAAAGACAAATGAAGTTCCAAAACAAATGAACATATTGCACAAAATTTATAATCATAGCATGCAAAACTGTATCTTCCTACCATTTAAGAGCTTCATGGTTCATCTTTTTTCCACACACTGATTATGATTAGAAACCATGAGGGAATTATACATAATGGGTTATTACAGAATGTTCTACATTGAAACTAGCTTGAAAAGCACCTTTAGGAAGTATACCTTAGGAAGTGTTTCCATTTGTTTACATTGAAAAAAATTTAATATTTTTAGAATTATCATTAATACATTTGAAACACTTAAGCATGCTAATTTCTGAGAAATTCCCCAACACCATCTTCACTTGGTAGTTGTCTAGCTCATTCTCTAGCTTAATACACAACTAGTTAAAGATGCAAATTCCACAAATAGAATAAAGAAGACTATCAACCTTAACTAGTCACTAGATTTCCTTCTAACTGCAAAACAAGAACACTAATACTTTTTTTTTTTGTTCAGTTTATACTCTCGCACTCTTTCACTTTCTCCCCTGAGTAGCTGGGTCATGATGATGTATGCATACAAATGTCTAACTGATTCCAACCCCTGACACAGCACTGACTGTTTGGGTGACTCGCACCAGCACAAGAACATCTTTATTGTAAACTGTGTTTTCCCCCCTGACTCAATAATCATGTTGGTGTAGTTTTCATTACAGTAATTAATGAAGAAAATTCACAAACCATACACATTAAAGTGGTAAAGGCTACCGAATCAACTACGCATTTGTTTTCCCCTCAGTACTCAATGTGCTGTGACTGGAAAGCAGTCCCGCTGGTGTATGAAGACTCACAGTAGTAAACAGTCCTCCTGTATACATGGTTGAAGGAACCCATCAAGGTGCCTAATGACTAATTACTATAATTTCCACTACAAATGTAATCAACTTAAAAGCACTGCATTCCCTACTCTAAGTAAACATTTTAAAACACATAACCACAAGACCATATTAGTTTGAGCTATCACTTCAATTAATTCTGCCCCTTTTTCAAAATACGCTATAAACACAAAGCAAAATATCCATTCTCATCTATAGTATGTTTGCAGAGTTCAATGCAATGTGTGTGCTGAAAAAAAGGTCTCTGTAAACTTTTTTCCTTATTATTAACATACATACTACCACTAAAATGTTTTTAAAAAATGAGGTTTCAGTTACAGAGACATTTCACAGATATCGGCAAATTACATTAGTCAGGGATTGACTACACAACCAAAATATGAAGAAAAAAAAAAACAAAACAAAAAAACAACTGGAACACAGTCAAGTAATTTTTACCCAAATTGTCCATGCATTGAACATACCAGGTAATGCTTAGAAAAATCATTCAAGATACATCAACTAGTAAAGTAACCTAGCCGGCTAGCAATAAATGTGCATAAAATAAAATATCTGCAAGAAAAGTAAAAATCCATATAGATATAATTAATGTTTAAAGTGAACTTGATGGATATACATTTCATGCTGCATGAAAGTCAGGGAAAAGAAATCTATAACATATGTACTCGAGACAGCCTACAAGAGCCACTAAAACGAATCTCTAGAGGATTTCTTGATGCCAACTTGGATCACCTCTGTAACCTTGAGGAAAAAATATCCGACACAAATATCTCAAGCGATGTCACTTCCCAGACAAACACAAGGTTTTCCACTCATGCAACAATACCATCGTCCTCTCACTGATGCATTCAAGGTTTGCAAGGCACAGAGCAAATAAAAATGCCTCTGAATAAATATTGTTTGCCTTTTGGCACATTTTTGGGGGGGGGGGGGGGGAAATGTAGAGGTAGAGGGGGAATCTATTGCATTAGAGGTCAAGTCACCCACAGTAGTAGTTTGTGCAACTGCTGAGTAGTTAAATGATCTGAACACACAACTCGTACCATTACTTTTTTAAAATGGGAAAATACAATACTAGTGCAGTTTACATCATAACCTTCAGAATAAGTGTATGCAAAATGTAAAGCAAGTTTGTGGTAATAAGTTCCATTAATTAAGTAAATAAAGTACACTTAAACAAGTGAAGTAAGTTAACATAAATAAGTACCTAAGGATGTAAAATCTTATAAGTATCATCATGCAAGTTTCTTGTAAGTAAATTTTGTAAATAAAGAAGTAAAATAAATAGCTTTTTAAAATATAAAGTAAGTAACTTAAATTTAAATATTTAAGTAAATAACTAAAGTATGCATGTTAAAGTAAATGATTAAAACACATGTAAGTGTCAAAAGCTACATTTAAAAAGATGCAATAAAAGAACAGGAGTTTAAGTTTGCTCCTAAATGAAAAGTAATTTGAAGTAAGTAAATAAACAAGTAAATGTACAAATACAGTAAATAAGTAAGTTTCCATAAAAACAAGTAAAACAAGTATGTAAATAATTACCAGAAGTAGAAACGTTAATTTCTTGTGTACAAATGTAATTACTGTATGTAACTAAAGCAAGAAAGCAAATAATTCAGGTAAGAAAACAGCACAAGTAATGCATATAAGCAAGCAACTAAAATAACTTTCATACAAGTACCTTTAAGTAGGTAACTAAGGTACTGTAGGTTAAAACACAACTAGATTATGAAAATAAGGTCAGGAACTTAAACAAGTATGTAACAAAGTAAATCATGTTTAAATAAGTACATAATTTAAGAAAGCAACAAAGTAACTAAACCAAGTACAGTACGTACTGTAAGTAATAACCTAAAGTAAAATAAATAAATAAATAACGTAGGAAAGCAGTTAACTAAAGTAAGAAAGCAAATAACTGGAGTGACTAAAATAAGCAAGTAACAAATTTCAGAAAATAAAAAACTAGACTATCTCTGGTAAACCCAAGCTCAAAGATTTATCTATAGAACATTGATTCAGATATAAATATTCTAATAAACTCATTATTACTGGCAATTAAATATTTTCTTTATTATTAGTATTAGTAGTATTAGTATTATTTAATAAGATTCTGCCACTATAGTATTAAAACAGTGTAGGCAAATAGCCATCATGTATCAGTATGCACCTGGTATTTAAAGTCCAAACACTTACTATACGTACATTATGAGCACAATAATAACTACTACTTTTGCATTACAAAGATAACCTGCAATAAAGTCCTTTGGTTTTCAAGGCCTCTCTCCCATCTGCTGTCATTGTGTTAATATTTTACACAATGGCTTTTGAGAAGCCACAATGCAATTAATTTAATTCACATCATGCATTATCACCACACAGGTTTGTATTTCTATATTTTCAAATCCACACACCCGTTGTGCAACAGAGCTTGCGGAGTGGGTGGAACTGTGAGCGTGGCCAGTAAACACAGGTTCATTTGCCAAAATCTACGTGCAGGACATCCATAGAACTGTATCACTTATTATTTTAAGATCACTGCTTATTAATTAGTACCTAACATTAGTTATTATTTCAACAGCTGTTGTGCCAACATAATGGATTGGAAATTAACATATAGTACCAGTCAAAAGTTTGGATTAATTTTCTACATTGTATAACCATACTGGATTTTTCAAAACTATGGCATTAAGTAATAACAAAAATAAAGGTCAGCCGTTCTGGAACAGTTCTAGCAAGAATGGTATTGCCAAATGTAATTGCAAAACCCATCAAGGCCCACGATGAAACTCATTAGGGCTCTCATGAAGACCATCCCAGGAAAGCAAGACCAAAACTCTGCAGAGGTGTAGTTCACTTCAGAAGGTACCAATTCAAAGCACCTCGGATTAAAACCGTCCAATTTTTGAATGGTAGTATATATTTAAAAAATAGTGACTATAAATAGAACAATGGCATGAATGTCTGCTATTTCTGCAGATAAGACACTTAAGAGGGCTGGGTATCGTTTGGGCTTTTTTACAATACTGGTGCCAAATCGATACTTTTAAAACTATACTGCTGTCTAAATAGTGCCTGAACCGCCACAAAAAAGTGGATAACAAAGAAGGACGTTTTATTTCAAAAATATTTGAAAGTTTAAAGTACATATAAACTTAAGTTAATACAAAACAACAAATTTACATACCACCTAACCCAGCTCTACTAATTTAACTGCAATAACAGCTCGGTAGTTGGTGTCCTCGATATGCACCAAACCAACTTCAAGTTTCCGAAATTCGTTTCCTATTCTATTCAAAATCATATTTGCCTTATCGGGAAAAATACAACACCTCTCTTGACTTTGCCAGGTTTGGTCTGACTGGGGCCGAGGACTCACACACTGCCAGCTGATGTCCGAATCCTTTATTGTGATATACATCCACACTTTAGAAAGTTTAGCTTTAGGCATTTTAATTTAAGTGCGTTTAATTTAGTGAGCTAATGTCACTTGCTGCCATCAGAGCAGGTGTAATTACTGCATTCACGTGGATGGTCATTTTCAGAGTTGTGCTTTTAAGTCAGAATGTGAAAACAACTTCCTTTTTAATCAATTAGTTCTAGTTCTGTAACATTTTCATTTTTACTTTAATTTTATATTTATTTTAATCTATAGCTTTTTAACATTTATAAAAATCAAAACCCTAAATTTCTTATGACTTTGAGAGTTTAACATTAGGAGCTTATATTTACCTTTTTTCATCTTCAGATTCTGATCAAATCATAATTGGCTTTTACATGAAAAAAATATATTTTTTTTCTTTACAGTTTGCAAAGAAAGCACATATAAAAAGTATAATTATGTACTCTCTAAATGCAGCATTCTCTCTAAAGATTATATTTAAAAAGTAGCCTCTGCAGTTTCCTTTCTAGATTTCTGTATCCATTAAATGAACTATCTGCAAATGCTACAAATTTAATCAAGACCGCAAGCTTATTTTAAATCTTGCAAAATAATTCAGTTACTTGGTTTTAAGACCATTAGTTCAAACTGCATAATAATACTAATTGGTCATTATTTCAAATGGGTGTCAAAGTTTTTTTTTTTTTTAATGTACAAAGTTCATCTTTTTTGTAGTTTTTATTCAAAAGAGGTTAAAAGAGGGGGGGAAAACATTCTTCAATACCCTCAAGTGTACTGAAATGCACATCCAGATTCACACCTATTAAAACTGCAGATTAGACTAAGCCATAAACATTACTTTAATGTTAGAGTTTCTTTACACTGCCTGGCATGACAAAGCAAGAGAAGGAAAGCATTAAAGAGGGTAGTCCTAATAAATAAATAATCATGTTTGTTAAATAACTGCACGGCCATACCAACTACAGAATTCTAAAATGCATGCTAAACTGATATAAATCATAATAGTTAATCAGTAGCAGTATATCTGTAAATGGTATGAAAGTAAACAGGCAAGAACAATAAATGAGGGTGCAATCTTCTTTAATTTGATTAATCAACATTATTTCAGCATATTTTGCCACATATCACACAACCAAAATCCACAACTGTGTAAATATTCCATGTTTTATACAGCTTGAAATAAGACAAAAAAGCCAGAAAAAAACATTTAGTAAACTTTGCACCATCCACAACATTAGTCAACGACCCTATTACCATTATGCATTCCTAATACCATTGTATCAGTACCGTCACCAATGTGTCAATCCTGTTACCACTATATTAACCCAGTTGCCAGTATGCCATTAGCATTGCATCCCATCACCATGTCAGTCTTGTTAACACTCCATCAACCATTATGTTACCATTATTTTAGTTCCATCACCATGGTCAGTCCTGCTGCCACTGTGTGACCCATCAAGTCTATCCTGTTACCATCATGTCAGTCTCATTTCCACTACGTCAGTCTTGTTACCAATGCATCAGTCTTGTTATTACATTAGACTTGTTATTGCTATGACAAGCCTGCTACCAGTAGGTCTGTCTTGTTACCACCCTATTCTCCCCATCACTATCATGTCCATCCTAAAATGACTATGTCAGGCTTGTTACCCCTAATTCAATCCTGTTCCAATCATGAGCTCTAGATGTCTGCACAGCCGAGTCACGTTCAATCTTTAATTGATGTCTAAAGCCCTACCTGCTTCTAAAGTATTTGCCCAGCACACACACACACACACACACACACACACACACACACACACACACACACATAAATAAATCCTTCCCAACAGTTTGACTGATGGTACTTCAAGTTATTAACCTAGTAACCCAGTGTAGGATATCCAATGAGGTAAACTCTAAGCGCTTTTGTAAGTTGCTCTGGAAAAGAGTGTCTTTTAAATGCTATTATATCAGACATGTTGCCTTTAGGTTATTTATTTTACCCTTACTGTACATCAACCCTGTTATTAAAGCATCTTTTAATCATGTAAATTCAAAGTAGAATGAAACTAACACAATACACAATTAAAGGAGCAGAAGATCAACTACATATTGTAAAGCAGGAAGAAATCATTTTAAAATAGCAATTGTTTCTTGGATTAAAAAAAGGAAACCAAAAATACCATTAGCATAATGCTTCATGGCTTATTCTTGTCAGAAATTTATTTATTTATTTTTTATATCTGTGGATTACTAATTGCCTACTAGGCTATAACCACATGACTGGTTAACAAATGTGTTTTATGTTAACTATTACACTTAAATATAAGTGAATACTTAATTGAGACTTTATTGTTCTTATAGAATAGATAAGAACTGTTTTCTTTTGACTTAATCTATAGCCTGAACTGGCAAAACTGAAGTGTGTGCCGTTTTTCACAACAGCTAGAGTTTAAGGCAATACTAAATAATGCAGGATTGACGTAAACAAAAAAGCCGTAGGCTTTCATGTCTAGACAGAGAGATGGATTGTATTATTTCGCCGTAATTTCCTCTTCTCGTTCCCATTCCAATCATATCAGAACGACGTTCGTTGCATTGTTAGAATTTATGGCCAACATCTAGAAAAACGTAGGCGGATACAGCCGAGTTCGGGCTTAGTTCGATGATGTTCTTCGCCTAGTGCATCATTGTAAGAGCTGTACTTCCGAACAACGTGTAATTGGCTCTTACACTGGGCCACAACAATTGTATTAACACTTCACAAAATATGTACAAGATGAGCGACCCGTTATGGATATGACTAAATGGTTTCATTTCTTGTCAGGCACGCTGCATTCCTCCGTGATTTAGACAGGCTAAGTAAACAATTTCCCAACTGTGTAGGCTAGTGTTTGGTCTCCAGAGTACTGTAGCTCAATAAGCATGCTATGAACACAGTCATTATCCCCAGGCAACTGTGTTTTTTTTTTTTCCTTTTTCTTTTCTTTCCTCCTTCTTTGCTTTCTTGAACATATCTTGACAGATACTGAGAGTCCTAGTTTCTGTTCCACACGCAAAAATGCATTTAGATATACTCTCTTTTTAAAATATTTTTTAAATCAGAGTATAACTATATATTTTAAAATATATATGAGCCATCTTACGAAATGTCTCATATGCACATGCAGGAACGGTAGCTGTAGGTTAGCGTAGAACATGCTCAGCATTTCACTACAACACAAGAAGCAACGTTAAACCCTCTTTTATTTCCTTGTTTTTTCCTTTCTATTTTTTTTAATATATGATAAGTAGTTCATAAAAATGCCTACATTTCAATAGAGCTGCAATATTTTATACCAGTTCATTATGATGAAGTGCACAAACCTGCTCAGACCGTCAAAATATTGTATAAAAAAGCTATGAAGTTTGCTGTACAGAGGGCAGACAAATTAAATTAGCATATCTTTGCAGAATCCTGGTTTATAATCTTTACACAATCAACAAAAGGAAGCACAAAAGAATGACACACAAAACTGATGAGTGGTTATTACTTTGGACAGCTGTCAGCGAACAATGGAAAAGCTTTATTTTAGTTAGATTTTTTAAAGAATATTTCAAATCTGCTTTTCAAAAACACACACTGGTGATCAAACTAGTGGCTTTCTTTCAACAGTATGTCACGTAGGAAACTACAGTTAATACAGTTATTGACTACCAAATGGTAATTCTCCCATCACAACCTATACTGCATACCAATTCATACCAGTACACCACCAGCCTTTTTTCGTCCTGTGGCCGTCCATGGAGATGTGGCAGAACTGTAACACCTGCTCTGCTATAGTTCTTGCAAAGAAAAACATGAATAGCACACACGCAGTATTTATTTTATATTATTTTATATTTTTTCTTTTTTTAAGAGATTATTGTTCATTCTTTAGCTGTGTCCTACAGTAGATTACGCTACAACAGAATAATTCAGTTCCCACTATCCCCCACTCTGTGTATTTGTCCACACTTACGCATGGATAAGCTACTCAAAACAGTCCACGAGAATATATTCCCGGTGAGCCGTTATGTTGATTTATGTATACTGCTACATTACTAATAAGGCTCTTAGCTGGATGCCTACACAATATACTCTGATAGAAATAATCCACTTCTGCATTTGTTGACAGGTAAATGAGAAATAGATCTTCTAAGAACGATTAATAATAAATAATAATAACCTTTTGTATCAAATATTAGAATTTGTTAACATTTTTATACATGTTCTACACACATATACTCTACACGCAAACAAATAAATATCATATGACTTATGCATCGTGGTATATTGCTTTTCCCACAAGTCCAATATATTTTTTATATACTAATTATTAAAAATTTAAGACTAAACAAAGAAAACATTTTTTAAACAGTAAAATAATGTTAAGTTCAAAATTTCACCACTACATTAGCTGCTTCTAATCCAGTTGTAGTTTTTTTTTTTTTTAAATTGAAAAGTATATTAGAAAAGTGTTTTGTTATAACACAATACCAGTAATATGCACAAAATTGCCAAAAATATTAACTCAACTGCCTTCACATACATATGAGCTTGAGTAACATCAAATTCTTAATCCATAAGGTTTAGGATGATGTTAGTCCACACTTTGCAGATATAACTGCTTCTTCTGGGAAGGTTTTCCACACGGTTTAGGATTTTTTATGGGAATCTTTGACCATTCTCTCAGAAGTGCATTTGTGAGGTCAGACCCTGATGTTGGACGAGATGGCCTGGCTTGCAGTCTCCACTCTAATTAATCCCAAAGGTATTCTGTCGAGTTGAGATCAGGTTGAGGTGAGCAGGCCAGTCAAGTACTGTACTTCCACACCAAATTCGCTCATCCAGTGGACCTTGCTTTGTGCATTTGAGCCCAGTCATGTTGGAACATAAAGGGGCCATCCCCAAACTTTTCCCACAAAGCATGAAAATGTCCAAAATGTCTTGGTATGCTGAAGCATTAAGAGTTCCTTTCGCTGGAATTGAGGGGCAAGCCCAACTCCTGAAAAACAAACTCACACCAGGTCCAACATGAGTGCGCACTAGTGCAAAAAGCAAGGTCTGGTGTGCAACACAACCCGATAGAACACCTTTGGGATGAATTAGAGCGGACACTGCGAGCTTGGCCTTCTCGTCCAACATCAGTGTCTGACCTCACAAATGCGCTTCTGGAGGAATGGTCAAAAATTCCCATGAATACACTCCTAAACCTTGTGAAAAACCTTCCCAGAAGAAATGAAGCTGTTATATCCGCAAAACATGGGCCAACATAATATTAAACCTCACAAAGAATTGGATGTTACTCAAGTCCATATGCATGTGAAGGCAGGCGAGTGAATACTTTTGGCAATATAGTGTATGATCGTTTCGCCAAGCCCTAATCATCTTTTTTTATAATATATGCTATTTTCACACATGCAAAGTAAAACCTCCAATGATGGCCTGAAGTGTCAACTTAACACCTACAACATTCTCATACGCCCAGCCAGATGCCAGAGCACTCCAATTTATGCTGCTGAGTCTGAAAGGCAGTGCACTAATGCTTGATATCTCCCCTCATATGCGGAAAATACTCACTGATGCGTCTTTAAAGTGTCCGAATGATGAATGACAAATGAACACCTTTCCTGCTTATTTAAGCCCAGCTGGACACAAATGTTCTTTATTCGAGTTCTTTCAGCATTGAGGGATTGAAAAAAAAAAAAAAGGCAGAAAGAAAAAGCAGAAGAAATAGCGATAGATTTGGGTTCAATATGTATTGCATTTGAGGTACAAGCAGCACCCTGCGCTCACAGAAGTAGAACCAGAAAGTATGTAGATTAAAGAAACGGGAGCAGAAGAAGTTTCTTTTATGTTAATGCAGGGATCCGTTTCTAGAGGTGTGCAGAGGTTGACAGACAGAGCATGTACTGATTAATGGAGAGGAGTACCATAGCAGGTGTATTAAAGTGCTCTCATCTCGCACAGGAAGACGTCGTGAGGAGGCCAGGCGTTCAGATAAGACAGAGTCTCAGCCGCAGTTAGACAGAAGCTCAGCCATGACAAGAGGCCAACTGAGCCCGATTGGATTTTGTGTCTGAAATAAACTCCAAATGAAATCGGTAAGAAACAGCGGCTCACTGGCTGGAATGCAGCAGGAGAAAGATGCGAGTGTAGACGTTGGAGGGATAAGACAATGTAACAGTTTTATATATATATATTAGATTTTGATATATTAGAATTGGATATAATAAAACAAATACATTATATCAGTGGAAGGCAGCACAAGGATAGTAGGAGTGTGTGGAAGGGGAGAGAGAGAGGAGGGAAGGCCTTCTTAGATGAAGCAAGCAAAGCTCAGTCACTTTTCCACTTATATCTTAAACGAATCTATATGGTCATGGATGTGCCAAAGCTGAATATGTGAGTGTGAATACATAATTGAAAATATTATGCATTTTCTTACAAACTTCTATTTGAGAGAGCACTAACAAAAAAAAAAAGAAGCAAATAAACAACAAACCTAAACTAATAAATAATAATAGTAATTATCAAATCAATATAAAATCAATCACACCACTGTTAATATATGTTAGTTTCTCTTAAATAATAGCAGAAGTGCAAATGTCTTATGATTCTGGTAAGAAAGAATATAAACATGGCTGCAGAAGCATTTCAATATCACCTCATCCCGTTCTTCTTAACATTTGAAAATGCAGGCTATGAATAAATGTGCATGCCCAGTACCGGTTGTTGCTTCGAGCACAAACCTACTTTCCCTTCCTAAAATGTAAAATACATTAACCTCAAGAACGTGATCATATTTCACAATGTAACTAGCGGTAATGAATCCACGTACACTGAACAGATCTGTGAGTAATTGTACGGCGCTTGTGATTAATTGTGCAGCACTGATGATAGCAGGCTGGGAACCGCTCTCTGATGATGATTGTCATTTTGGACAAGATCTCTAGGGAATAACTCGCACAGGAATAAATCCACATCGTCGCTATCTCAGTCAGTCATTGACAGACCAAAAAAAAAAAAAAAAAAAGCCAACACAGTTCTATCAGTAAAGGAACAAGAGCTCGGAATGATCTAAATATATACAGTACTACCAAGTCATTAATACAGACGTGTCTATTGTTAATTAGTTGACTTACCTTATCAACTAGCTTCAAATGAAATTACGCAACTAATAGGTTTAAATAAGTCTATAAAATATGTAAGTAAAGTGACAGGCTTGATTTATTGCTTAAAGAGCTGTGTTTAGGCAATAAATATTTTAGAATATCTTGCACTTTTATGAAGGTAGTGTATTGCAGCGGGTTGACTCTAGATCGGCCACATGGGATATTAATAAATGAAAATAAAAATCCCTTCAGAGCAATATCTCTCAAAATACTGCAAACAAGCCTACTAATAAATAAAAGAAGCAGGTGGTACTGCACATCCTCATGCGTGCAGTAAACCTCAGGGATTATTAGAATTTTAACAGTTCTACGGTTGTAAGTGAAGGTTGGCTTGCTCAGAATACACAATGTGACCAACAGCTTATTTGGTGATCTGGGTGGTGCCAAAAATATAATTTTAATAAAAATCTGATACCTATACAGTGAAAAACACCAAAATGACAACCACATAGTAACAGGACTGAAAAATACTTAAGTAATTGTATATTTTTGCTATCCATAAGTACAATTTTACATGTGTAACCCCCTTTTTTTTTAGCATTATTGAAATTGACTACTAGTACTCTTACTTCAAGTAAGGAGTCAAAGTATTTTTATTATTAGTAGTAGTAGTAGTAGTAGTAGTAATAGTATTATCATGACCTTCAAAACACTCATTACAAATCTTAAACTTTTTTCCCCACTTTCTCATTTAGCCATAGATTATACAGTATATCCAGTACCATCTTAATATTTCTGTTGAACATTAATTTGAGTTTTTTTACATTAACATAGAACAAACCATAATGAATGTTGCACATTCATGACCTGCATGGACTGGGTGACCTCAAAACATTCATACAGTGGACACTTTTAAGCAAAATCTAAATATCCTCTACATCTGTGGTCCCCAACCACCAGGCTGCAGACCGGATCCGACCCGCACAGAAAGAATTTTGAATATATTTTTACTTTTTTTTCCTACTTTATTGACTATCGGAGAATGTAAAGTGTTCATTCACTTCCGTCTGTAGCTCTTTCTTTCTCACACCGCCTGTATCAGTTTTGATGCCCGATAAAATTAAGCTAATGTTTCAAGCTAACCCTAGCTAAAATAAGTAAAAACAAATGTCTCTGGAGAGCGTCTTTGAAAAAGGGAAGGGACCCAATTATGAGAGAGCAGATGAGACTCTGAGACTGCCAACTAAAATAATGCATCATTTAAAAGAAAATGCCAGGAGTCCTACCTAAATTACAGGTTTTTTTTCGCAACAGGTGATTCACATGCTCTAAGCCCACTCTGTATAACAGATGTGGCCTTAAAAGAAAAAAGAACTTAAACTCTGCTGACATTCTGGATTAAAATCAAAACAGAATAATCGCCACAAAAGCACTGAAAACCCTGGTCTCATTTACAACAACCTATCTTTGAGAGACGTCTCTGCAGTGACTGCAACAAAAATTTAACTATGGAGCAGACTGGACATAAGTAGGGGTGCTCCGATTGATCGGTCGCTGATCATAATCGGCCGATAATTGCTTTGGGACGATTGATCGGCAGTCTCTATAATGGCCGATACAGAAAAGCCGATCAGATGACGCAAAACTTGCGGGACATTTTTTTTTGCGCGCTGCTAAAATGGCTTCACCGGTCTGGCAATTCTACGTGCTGTGTGAAAAAGACAATACATTAGCAATCAGCAACCTGTTTAAAAAGCCAATTCCACAAGCATTTTAGCACCACGAACCTCATCAGACATTTGAAGGTTAGTCACGTAAAGGAACACGAGCAGTTTTCAAAGTTGTCTAGCACTAAGAGAGCGTGAGAGTTCAGCAACTCGCGCGCTGCCACTCACTCAGCTGTCGGTAATTCGCCTATCTCACCTGCGCAGTTTCGCGCAGTGGCCGTAAGTACGGTTCATGATTCACCGCGAGTTTTAGCCCTGTGATTACGTTTCCATATTTCCACGCGAAAAATTAAACATGTTTTTAACATGTAATTTTTTAAAACATGTTTAACTTTTTGGCGGTCCTCGCAGATGCTTGCAGATCTTGGAGAACTTCCGGCGACTCACATCCTACTTCCCTGTTGAAAAAAACAGCATAGACCAGATAGCTGGTGACCAGCTTGACCAGCATATGTTGTGTTTTGGTGCTGGTATACTGGTGACCAGCATACATTTGTCAAGCTCTAAGCTGTTCCCAATTATTAGCACTGGCTGCTATGTTTTAAGTTGACGTGTTGCTCATGTTGCTTGCCAATAAATACAGTTATAATTGCAATTTCAATACTTAATCTATATCTAACAACAATGTAAATTAATAAATAATGCTACATGATAAGGATTTGAGTAGACCCTGTAATCGGAGATCGGTATCGATCACCCCAAAAATCCTGATCAGAGCCCCCCTAGACATAAGGAATACACTTCAGGTGTCATTGACTTCCATCACTCTTATATGGGACCATTTCATCGCAGCGAAACAAGCTCAGGGCTCACACTAATTTTGCGTTATAGTATGTTGCACTTTATTATGCTTTCCTATGAGTGCGTGATGGCCAGTGCGTGGAAAATTGTCTTACATAAAACTGACAATATGTCCACGTCTCTACATCAAACACACATGGTGTCGTCTCTCCCACTCATGATCAACTTGTGTTAACATTTTTGGTGTCATGAAATTGCACATTACTCTGCCCCTAAAGCAACAGCTTCCCAATTGAACTATTAGAATTATTTCAATATGCCCTTTTTGTCAAAGGCATTATAACCCATATATACTGTATGTAAAATCTATGTTTGACTTCCAGTTGGCGCCATAGGCACCTGTGAGCATTTCAAAGTCACCAGACACCAGTAAAACTAAATAAATTAACATTCATACACTGAACACTTAAGCAAAATCGAAATATCCTCTACATCTGTGGTCCCCAACCACCAGGCTGCAGACCGGATCCGACTCGCACAGAAATAATTTTGAATATATTTTTACATTTTTTTTCCAAAAAATGAAGCACCAGGCTGGACCTTCCTCACTAGAAAATATATTGGAGTGTCAACATGTAAGCAAAACCTCACAAAAAAGTAATAAACGTACAAATTAAAGCTAATACAAGCTTACAAATTCTAGCTAATACAAACCTACAAATCCTAGGTAACACAAACTTACAAATTCTAGTCAACACAACCTTACAAATTCTATCCAACACAAGTCCTAGCTAATACAAGCTTACAAATCCTAGCTAATACAAACTTACAAATTCTAGCTAACAAAAACTTAGAAATTCGAGGCAACACAAACTTACAAATTCAAGGCAACACAAACTTACAAATTCTAGCTAACATAAGCCGAAGTTAACATAAACTTACCAATCTTACATTAGCGAACACAAATCCTAGCTAATTTCCTAGCTCACAAATTTTAGCTACCACAAACTTACAAATTCTATCTAACAAAAAAATAATAATAAAAAAAAAAAACTTACAAATTCTGGCAAACACAAATCCTAGCTAACACACTTACAAATTTTATATAACACACCCTAACCAACACAAATTAAAAAATAATAGCTCCCATAATCTAACACATCTTAGCTATCACAAACCTCGAAATTTTAGCTAACAAATTCTTGTTAATGGAAACCTTACAAATTCTAAACTTCATTTTCAAGTAATTTACAGCTTTATGCCTTAAAAAATCAATCGTTTTAATATTAATGATAAATGTATCATTTAAGGGCAACACAACACATACGAAACAATATGTACCTTAAGTTAGGCTTTGGCATGAACAAAGTCTTCAAAAGCAACATTCAGATTTATTTAAAATCAAATTAACTTAATTAAAGTTAACTTATGCAAGGAATATATAATAAAATCAAATAAATATATAATATAAAAATCTAGTGAAATTATATATAATGTCAATGTTGACATTTAAACTTTTTTTTTTTTTTTTAATGCAAGATATTTTACATGTTCGTAAAATCTAGCCTCTAAAAATATAATACATGCTTACCTGGAAGATTTATTTGCATTCCCCATTCTCCATTCCCAGAGTGATAAAGTAATTGGCACCGACACTGCCCTAGATTCTGCTACAAACATAATATTTTTTAATTCAAATCACACAAAGTCAAAATTTTGCTTATGGAAAAGAATTCTCCATTAAACACGATAGAAATTTTTGTTATGTCTGTGACGGTTTTAAATTTTATTTGATTACAAAAAAAAACATTAAACAAACATATTTGTTTGCAATGTAAAAGTTGGGAATCATTTGCTTGTTTAATGACGAACCCTATGATCCACTATATTATTATTTTTTTTTTCTTCTGGATATTACCAGTGTTGTCAATGTTGTTATAGGCGTTTAATTACAACCCCCAACCCCCCTGTTTAAGGCATTGAACACTCAGGAATTTGACTTAGAGTAGTCTTTATTATGAATCTGTACTTTAAAAAAAAATACCCATAGACCTTGAGTCAAAATAAAAAGCTTGTGGCCTCCGGCAAGCTCAAGTACCATACATTAGTTGACGTGTTCAGACTAAAATCTTCATCCTAGACGCATCCTATTCTAATTCATCAAGGATATATTATATAAGACACATGCTTAAGTATTCAAAATGAGCTGCAAGTCAGGACTTTTCTTCTTTTTTTAAAGGCCATGGCCATCTCAGAATACTTACAAATTCTGTCTAACACATGCTAGCTGAAACAAACTTACAAATTCCATTACAAATTAACTGCGTTTAACCCAAAGTTCTAAAAGGAAGGATAATATTTAAGTTGTGTGACTGCAGGATCTGCACTGTGATGATGAGAATGGGAGTAGTATCCATATTGTTGTTACACTAATGATTTAATTAAAATGGATTGCTTTGATTTTTTCTCATAAGCAGTCATTGAAGCCATGTAAATTGCACTTTATTAGTAGCTCACATGACTATAACGTAGGTAGAACTTTTTTCTAAATAACTTAAAAACTTAACCAGAACCTCATAATCTTTTTATTTTTTTGGTATGTCCTTTTAAATGTCCAGATTTATTGGTTTATTTGGCCAGTCTGGGGTTCGGTTTTAGAAATAGACACTGTGCTTTCTGGATTGCCTGTTTACTCTGATAATAAGTACATATAGTCCTAGTTAAAGATGATTATTAAACACCCATAACCACCGTTGACGTAAAATACTTCTCTGGAGAAACATGATGATGAAAATGATGAAGTGAAGCAAATGTCACTCCCTGCCCCAGCAGTGATGAGTGCATTAAGTTCAAGAGCCACATCTACTGCCACCTTTTGACCTCTTCTTCCACACACTCTCTGGCAAACTGGCATTTAGAGGATGTTAGTGTAGTGAAGCCAAGTACGTTTCGGCAGTGCGGAGAAGGGCTCGCTCTTGGAGAAAGATGAGAGCGGCACTGCGCTCTACCCCACAGGCAGCCCTGCCTTTAAATCAGCTGCTGGAGTGTTCACTTCTAGTTTAGCAGGTCAGTGGTTCGAGGCCTGCTTTAGGCAAACTCAACGCAAGTTAGCCCACAAGGTCAGAAAATACTAATTGGAACGTTTCGGTGGTATGTCAAGTGAGAGATTTAATTATTTACCAATGAACATGGTCCAACAATTGCAAATTAGGTAGACAAAACTTACAGAATTAGCAGTCGTGACTACATCCTGGAGCAGAACGCACAGCAAAACAGGTAGCACTTTAGTAGTGGGAGTGATTAAGACTTAATCCATCACTTCCTAATTGAAGCCAAATTCTAGTGTAACAAAAACATTGGACATTTTTAAAATTATTTTATTGTTTGAAGCATCTTCCAGACTGCATCACTGCACAGGGCATGGTTTAGTAAGCCACAGCTGTAATTTATGTGCTAAATAGGTTCTGGTACCTTTCAAGGGCCTTCAGACTTTATTTTGGTCTAATGGTAAATTTATAACCTTTTTTTTTTTTTTTTAATCCCTGGTGCTTTGTGAGGAAACATAATGACAAACTGCTTCATTGAAGTTCTCCTCAGAACTTCAGATGATATGTCTCAGTCCCAGATTTACAGTTATAGCAATCTACCATTCAGCTGCTCCTTATGAAATCATCTTAAATGATGGCTTCTATTGCCATGACACACTATTTTTTTTTTTTTTGTAAAAAAGTAAAAAGTTTAAAAATTGTAGTACATGACGGATAATAGCATACACTTTCCCCCCAAAAAAATTCTTGTACAAGTGAGCAGGAAAACTAAAACACATTATTTCACAAACCTCACCTAACAAACTTTCCACCATCCTGTTAATAACTGAGAAAAGTTCAAATTATTTCCTGAGCTACAGTACTGCTCATTCTGTTTCTTTTTTCTCTCTTTTTTTTTTTTACTTGGCATTCAGCATGAACCAGCATTAAGGTTGTGTTATATAAGACAGACTCAATTTTATCTGCAGCGGTTGCGCCAGGGGAGTTATTTGTTGTGGCTGCTTTGATTCCTACATAAGAATTTATTCTGTAATGATAATGTGGGAGTTCCCTATATCCTGGCTGTCATTCCTCACTGGTGAATCAAAAGAAAGCACAGCCTATTAGATATTAATTAAGTTGTGAAAGCAAACTATGCCTGGACGTTATCATCTTTAAAGAAGCACAGACACGGAGAACGACATTGCATTCACAGGAAGCATTCACAAAACCAAATGCTTTCAAGGCTTTGAATCGAGTCGCACATGGATTGTGTTTGAATGCAAAATCCATCATACGAGCATTAAGAAGTATCATGCGGCCACACTCGGCTAATCTGTGAGTGATTGGTGAGGGCCCTCGGGACATCTTCACACTCCACCTCCTGCCCTCCCAGTGCTTTGCATTACACACTTAATAGTCAGTGGCTAGGAAAGATGGCGTACAACGGAGAGATAAAAATATCTCCTTTGGTCTTTATGTGGCCGACTTTATGTCAGAGAGAGCATAAGCTTTCCAAGAGTGCGACACCGTGTAAAACAAGATTTCTCACTTTCCACACTATCTGCACGTGAACTGTTCCCTCTTCATGCAATAGTGCTATATAAAAAGGGTGATCATGAGTGATGATTACATTCGCCATCCTGAGGCTTAATAATTCCTTTTCTTGAAGAGCAGAATCATTATATTACTCTGTGTAAATGTAAGAGAGTGAAACAGCAAATTCCTAACGATAACTTAGTAAACCATCATGTCACTTCATATTTAACATCAGGGATTGCAGCACATTAAAAACCTGCATTCTCATGGTTTGTATGCAGATTCCCTACGCACTGAATAGATCAATAACGGTAGAGCTTGTTCATGAAACACAAGCCAAGCACAAGCTATTTCGATGCGAGTAAGATCAACACCAACGCTGTTGCTATTTTCGTATTCAGTTGTGTAATGAAGCTTGGCCTACATTTCAAAACAATGCATACGGTACACAGGCTTAATCAACAATGGAGGGCAGCCAGCAAAGAACAAAAAGATCTGATAAGGTGTAATTTAACTTTTTTTTTTTTCCTAATTTGGATCAAATATTAATATCATGCTGAGGCTGTCATACGTGTGTTAATGAAAATGACTCATTCAATAAACATCCACAGTTCACTAGGGGAAAGGGTGGAGGACGCTTTGTGGCGTTATAATTAACGGTTTATGCAAAGTGCATGATCTAATTTCAAAATTTGCTGCTTGTTAGTTGATGAATAGATTAGGAAAGGCTTGTAAAAACGATAACTTCTTAGCTGGTGCATGATCCTTTGCCAGCAGATCTTGCAAAGACTAAAAATATGCATAGCAACAATCAGTCTCTATCTGACTGACAAATGAAAGGAAGTACTGCACTTCTTTTTAACTAGAGTCTTGTTAAGTTGTTATAACTACTATAATAGGGCCAATCAACTTTTGGTTTAAATTTTTACCCATTATACCTGGTTATTTATACAATTATCCAATAAGCCAATCATGAGCTTTAGGTAAAGTTTAAATCACACATTAGAATCTGTTGTTTTGACAACAAAATGAGTGATGGGCCAGACTGGCTTGTCTGAGTATTTCAGAAACTGCTGATCCCTGGGATTTTATTCATAACTCTCTAGAGGAAAACAAAATGATAGAGAAAAATTGAGGGCGTGACAGTTGTGCAAGAAGAGCTGATTGGTTGATGAGAGAGTTCAGGAAAGAGGGAGATGATCACAACAACAGAGCATACTTTTTACAACCATGCTGAGCAGAAAAGCATCTCTGAATACACATGTTAAGCCTTGGCAATATCATTTGCGTACATTTATGGCATTCGTCAGACATCATTATCCAAAACAGCTCACAAAAGTGGGTGCCGATGCACTACAGTGGCAGGCGGCCACGTCATATTCCAATCCTGTCAGCCAAGAAGAGGAATCTGAGGCTGCAGTGGGAACAGGTTCACCAAAATTAGACAGTTGAAGATTGGAAAAACATCATCTGGTCTGATGGATCTTGATTTTTGCTGAAGCACACAGATGGTAGGGTCAGAAATTGGTGCCAAATGGATGAATCAATCCATTGACCCAAGCTGCCTTGTGTCAACAGTTCAGGCCGGTGGGGGTAGTATAATGATGTGGGGAATGATTTCTTGGCACATGGTGGACCTCTTGATACTGATCAAGCGGTGTTGTAGCGCCATAGCTTATCTGAGCATTGCTGCTGACCACGTTCACCTCTTTATGTGCAAATTTACCCACGTTAATGCACAATATACAACGCACAAAGTACAAGCGTACAAGTCTCAAACTGGTTCCACTGATATGACAATGAGCTCAGGATACTTCAGCCAGCACATCTGAACGTAATAGTGCTCCCTTCAAATGTGAAACGGGAGATTCGCATCATGAGCGAGTAGCTGATAAATCTGCTGCAATTATGTGCAGCATGAACAACAGCTAAAATACTATATACATTGTATTCACCTTTGTCCCCGTGTTATAGCTGGCACTGTGTTAAATAAGCATATCATTCGCAGCTAGCAAGCAGGCCGGCTGTTCATAAGTAAATCAATCAGAGAAGGATTCAATCTGCAAACACTATCCTGGACGTTTGCCCTCTCATATTGTATAGGTCACTTCGACAGAAATATCATCAGGAGTCCTCAATCACACGCTGTGTTATTTTACAGGCCACATCATCTCATGTTGTCGGTCTTCAAGCCTTCGAGCTCCAGGAACAGTTTACCCTTCTATACCCATGAGTCAGGACATATCCAACTGTAAACTCAATACACTCCCAAAGCTTGCAACTGTTTGTTGGACAACTGATTACACAACAACACAGTTTAAATACTGACTCATAGCATGCGTTTCCAGTCCATTATTAAAAAATAAATAAATAAAAAAACAGCGCAGGGTTTTCTTCTTTGCCAATGGGACAAAGGCTACAGTATTTGGCAGGAGATCTAATAAACTCTAAAATAAACATTCGAGGCATAAACCATTGTCCTAAATGCTTGTCCAAGGTGTTAGAAATGTTGAAACACTTATGAGAGGAGCCCATCTGTCACAATGACTGCTTTTATCCGATGACTTTCAAAACACCAGTTGGACAAACTATTTTTCTTAAACAAAATTATGAAGCATAATTTGCCTGAAAGATAATTTTGCCAAATAACAATTAGGTGATAACACACAATGCATAACTACAAATTTTCAATAACACTACGAAGATAAATTTCAAGACGAAAAACAGTTAGGAGTGCATTTAAGCAGCTGTTGAATAAAATAAGTGAATATATTATGTAAAACATATGGCAGAAATGAAGCTGTGTAAATTGTATTACTGTATTTTTGAACGATAACTGAAAAAGATTTCTTGCAATTCTAAGCTGGAAGCTATTTAAATTAATAGTTTTATCCTAATATTTATAACATCTATACAAAACTAGAGTTTAAACTAGTACAACACCATTTACTGTATGCTTTGCTTTCAATGGTCTTGTACTAGTAGAAAGTCTTATTTTTCTAGTACTGTATGTGTAGGGTGTTTCAAGACAGATTTTAAGCCTGAGGCTATAACTGTCCCATTTTCTAAATGGGACTCATAATTAAGCATTGTTGATATGCTGGTAGTAAAGGCCAATACATGTCACTGCCAAACACCATAACCTGCTCCATGCGACATTTTCCAGGATGGTGGAGAGATTCACAGCAACAGGATGAAATGGCAATTTTCAAGCTTCTCGAGGTAGAAAAATTGGTACAAAGCCTTTGAAGAGTGAAACAATGCTGTTTATTGAGTTCAGGACAGATTGATCTGAGAGAGTACTCAGTGAGGAAAACAGGTAAGATTAGGTGATCAGGCATGGCTGAGTTTCAGCTGATGCATCTGTGGCCAATCGATGTGGAAGATATTACATGATTGGTATTTGGGAGAAATGATATTACTGGAATTTTTGAGGGAGTAAGAAAAAGAAATGGAGAAAGTCCTGGCACCTTTTTACTTTACTTCTTTTACTCTGTACCATTACATTTAAAAATGGTTAAAATCCTAATATATGAAGGGGTTCAAATCAAACTGGGGCTTGTAATAATTTCTTACGAACAATGATGTACAAGCAACTGACATTTAGAGAACACTTCAAGCAGACCACAGTGATCAGACTCTTCGCCACAGTAAAACATTTGAATGGTGCAAACGTTATAAAGAAGGCCGTACATCCATGAACAATGGTCGTGGCCGAGGTGGCTCAGACTCCACTCCAGTCATTCCGTGAACATTCGGCAAGTGGACCAAGTGGAATACCTGCAGCAGGGGATTATAGAGAGAAATAAAGGAATCAAAGAGTCTTTACTCTCACAGCGGTGTTCTGTTATTCTGCATTATCAAAAGTCAAGTTTGACTTGAATGCTCCTCTTATAATTTGTTTAATCTTAAATCAACACGCGAGAGCCCATTATATTAAGCACATCTACTGTATTGCAGCAACAGTGTCCCAAATAGGCAATGACGCTTTTGCAATAAGCAAACGAGCAGTTTGGAGACAAACGTTGTGTCAGTGTTGGCTAGTTGAGTGCGCTGTTCATATCCTAAATCCTGCAACAGTTTATTCCACACTGTTTAGACTTGTCTTACTTAAAATAGTACGTGCACATTTATATTTATTTACACCATCTGATTCAGCAGGTGATGACATCAGTGACCATCTAAACTGATCTAAACCTTTGACAAGCTTTCCTTTCATTATTTAGCCAATACCATGCATCAGTCAGTGTGTGAGCTAAACCTCAGTAGGTACTGTATAATGACAGTGCATCAGATCAGGTGTCATCTTCAGCCCGTTAAAGGTGTATTAGAGCACTGAGTGTCTGGCGAAAGCCATGTGCAATACTCCATCATGGCCCGGTGTGTGGGACGAATGGATATATAATATAAGGACATGCTGAAAGCTTGACGATGCCCACACATTTCCGGTACTCTTTAGGTAGGGAGCAGCCTGTCCAAAGGAAAATGTGTCAAGAGTGGCCTGTGCAGCTGAAAATATGAAGCATTTGTGCATCTGCATAGGATCCTGCCATATGTACCAAAGCAGGTGTACAGGGGTTCGGTCACTGATGGATGAAATGCTTCAGAAGATGAAACAGAACATCTGCGCCAATGACAGAACTGGGTCCAACAGTTGTCAATGAATTCCGCTTTCACACAGCTGTATTCATGGCAGCAGAGCACAACATCAAGTTTTTGGTCTTTTTTTTTTGGTCTACTGAACTCCACAACTAATCTGTTACCAAGCAACAACGGACACTGATGAACTTCTCAATTTATCTGAGGCCACAGAAACATGGACATTGCTTTACGACTACAAAAATGCCTCTACGAGAGTCAATAGTTATTATTCAGTGTGGCATTATAAAGCCTCTGTGGATTGGACTTGTTTGTCTGGCACATCTTCAATTTAATTAAGGTCTGGGAAATCTGTTCAACAACTTCAGTAATAAATGTTTTGCAAGTGCAACTGCCCACTGTACATACTGTTAATTCATATTTCATAGCTATAGTATAACTGAGTTATAGATTGTTCTAACATATGCATTTATGGATAAAATAATACAGTCTATTTTTAGTTAGTAGTTGGAAGAATCCTATTCATGATTAAAATAATGAGTATCCACAAAATCCTGGTTGTAAGAGATGAGAAAGGATTTTCAAGATGTTTCTTCAAGCCTCCCTCTCAGTACGAAGAAAGTTTTATAAGAAAAACCCCACCTACAGTACAGTACAGTACACGCACAAGTATTGACTATGAAATAGGGACTATGAAAAAGTCAAAAGTGCAAGAAATGTGTGTGTTTTTTTTTGGAGGGGGGGGGGGCAGTGAGGTAATGATTACAACCTGCTAAATAAGTACACTAATATGCTGTCATTTTGACACCAGGAAAAAAAAAAAAAAAAAAAAAGATGCAAAACAACACCAGCTCTCTCCATAGATTTTCCCTTTCATTCGGTCATGGACTTTCCATCTTTACGTCCATTTCTGGTTTGAACCTCCCACTACAAATCAAAGCACAGGATACATAACCATGGCAGAGACTGGCAAAAGCTCACAAAGCCTCAATGATTTAAAAGCACGTTTTATCAAGACCAAAGGCTTGACGCAAATGAATCACACTTTTTCATCAGGCAACTCTTTCATTCGTTTATCCATTCGACCACCGCCATGTCTCTGATTATGGCATGTTGGCACACAGTGCAGGTGCTTTTTTACAAGCAGGAAAAAAGCACACTGATGTGTGAGAAAACAGATTTAAATCTAATCACAGGCAATTTATCAGAAAGAGCTGCTTGACGTTAAAGGATGGGTTGATTTTATGGATAGAAAAATAAAGTGATGAAAGAAATATTCAAACAGATAAAGGGATGAATATACAAATGAATTATATCAAGTATATTAAATATAAATATATATCAAGTAAATTAAGCTAAAAACATACACAAAAATACTTCTACATTTATGTATTTTTAATGTTTTTTTTTCTGTGTGTTTTGATTTTTCACAAATATTTACAGGTTAATTTATTTCCCAAAGAAATGAGCCACAGCCCAATACAGTTCAGCAGATCTGAGCAGATTAACAAGCTAGTGGGCGTCCTTTATGTGAGGTCACATTATGGGGAAAATCTAACTGGCTTGTTTAATTCCTGGTTAATACAAAAAAAAACTTTTTTTTTTCTGTTTTGAAACAAATACTGTTTCAAACATTGTTTTAAACATAGACTAAGGACTTTGCAAATTCTGTGTCTTGTAAGGTATGATAATTACCAGAGGTATTAAAATATCCATCACATAATTACCCCATGGTTCAAGACTTAGTCTTTTTGGTAGGTTGTAGAGTTATTTTATTATTATTATTATTATTATTATTATTATTATTATTATTATTATTATTATGATTATTAAATATTAAGGGTTAATACTATGATTTAAGTTAAATTGACAATCATATACTTACCCTTCTTCAGCAACTAACTATTCATATTAAGAAACTGATATAAATTTAACGAGTTAGCAAAGTGATTTGTCTCCACCTGATAAAAATGTCAACATTCTCCACGTCAACATTCATGATTCTTAAGGATGCCACATGCTGTTTGATGGCTACTACGCCAAAGCATATTTAATCAGAGCAGATGTTGTGGGTTTGTCAAACAATGTGTTGCTTTATGATTAGAAATACTATACATCATATCCTATTAATATATTTTATGGCAGGTTAAGTGACCTCAATCATCAAATTGTTGCATTTTGAGTCACATCATAACCTAGTGGAGTCTGTGCTCTTGTCAAATATCAACTTGGTGCTTTCTGACTTAAAACATCATTTATCACATCATAAAAGAACAAGTGCTATCATCAACTATCGACCTGTTACCTTACCAAAGTATGACTGTTGACACTTGATTCCTAATATATCCCATCCCTTGACGAGTGCCACTATAAAGAGATGATCAATGCCATTCACTTTTCTTGTCTTTGCGGATCAGTATACGAGTACGAGTGTGTACAGTATGAGCACGGCCATTTATAAGGTCCTTATAAGGACATGTCGTTTGCGTGTGTTTCGGCTAACGCTGCAAACTAGATGTTCTCTAGAAGACAATAAGCCATAAACAGCTCTAGGAAGTACTGTATGTTGAAAAAAATCAAACGTTCATAAGCAAAATATTTACATCTGTTCATCAAAGGCGAGGTTTCTGCAAGCTGCTGTACTGTATGGCCACTGGAACTCCTCGGGCAGCTGAAAACTGATGAGCCATCTGGGGATATTAGTCTACTCTCTCTTCAGTGATGAAAGAATTAAAAACATGGAGCCATATAGTCTCTGGTCAGGAAGCAAAAGCTGTTCTTTTTTTGGGGGGGGGATTTTTCCCCGATTTTCTCCCTAATTTAGTCGTGTCCAATTCCTCCCCGTCACTAGGAGGCTCCCACATTAAGGCTACTACTACCACTCAGCCGGGAGGGCGGAAGACTATCACGTGTTTCCTCCAAACCAAGTGACGCCAGCCGACCGCATCTTTTCGAACTGCTCGCTGGCGCACCGTTGGGGGCGGCGTAACACACTCAGAGGACAGCGCTATCCGCTCCCTCCGTTGCGCGAACTCACAGACGCCCCTGACTGGCTGTAGAGCCGTGATTAATGTGGGAGCACTAAGTACCTCTCATCCCTCCCCTCTGAGAGAGCTCGGCCAATCAGCTCTCTCTAGACCTCCGGCTGCGAGAGGTTACAGCACCAGCAAAAAAAAAAAAGAAGTAGAAATTCTAGCTAGTTCGCCGGGTCAACATACTGTACCAGCAAACTAGTACATTTATTTAATATCATCTGGGAATACAAATGAGAATGCTAAGCATTTCAACGTGCAAGTCTTTGTAATTTCTGATCAAACCATAGAAATGTACAAAGCTACTTTAGCTCATTTGCTTGAGCCAAATATTACCTTCGTGAGAAAATCTGCATAGCAATAGCAACTATTCTTACAATGCAATTCTATATACTCATAAAATTCCCCTATCCCTAAAGTGAGCTGAAGGGGTTTTAGTTCGCATGACCAATTTTCTAACCAGTCGGCACTAAGAATTCAACAGCGCTCAGTTTAAAATTATTACACACAATCCTTTTTTTTTTTTTAAATTTGTAATAAAAAGTCTTATATTTGTTGGGAAAAGAGTGCGACAGTAATGAATGCGTTTTCACTAGCGCTCTCAGACTTTTGGACTCCACTGTACAAACAGGGATATTTAGAGCACTAAAGAGACACCGATACAGCGAGCGGCACAGCATCTGGAAAAATCTATATGCTTAGTGCATTTGGCAATAGCTATCCTCCGACTGGGTAATGTCAGACAGAGAATGCTTTTTCAGCATCACTTTTAGTACCTGCACAAATTAGCCTGAAGGCGCTCATCAGCTGAGGAGATGTGCTCTGACAGCAGAGCAGCATGACTGATGTCATATGGCTGATGAGCACAGCTCATGTTAAGTCTTCAGAAATGCCCCAGGAGTCTGTACTTTTATATACACACAGAGGGGGGGAGGAAAGAAAAAAAAAAAAAAAAAAAAAACAGTCACTGTCAGTGTTAGGTTTTTAAGTCTTCAGAACGATTTGCAATGACGTTAATCAGAAAGACACCTGAAAAAAGGGAATTTAAGAATTAATCTGTTTTCATAAGGGATTTCCTGAACTGTCAACATTTTTTGCCTTTTAAAGTTGTTTTTAGCAACGACAAGACATTCTGTGATAGACATTGAAAGTCCATTTACTAGGGATGGAAGTAACATGATCTACATGGATACTTGTACAGATAAAAATATGATGAGCACTCTCTCTCTCTCTTTTTATATTTATATCAGATGTCAGAGCAGAATGGCCAGACAGGTTCGAGCTAACAGACAGGCAACAGTAGATCAAATAACATCTTGTAACAACCAAGGTATACCGAAGAGCATCTCTGAATGCATGTCAAACTTTGAAGCAGCAGCAGACCACAATGGGTGCCACTCTCGTCAGCTAAGTACAGGAAACTGAGGCTAGAATTCACATGGGCTCATCAACATTAGACAACAGACTGTAGGAAAAATGTTTCCTAGTCTCTATTTCTTTAAAGATGGCAGGGGAAGAGAATTTGGTGAAAACGACATGAAAGCATGGATCAAACCTGCCTAAGATCAACGATTCAGGCTGCTGCTGGTAAAAATAATAATACTAATAAAACATTTTATTTGTTTAAGCGCTTGTTTTCTGGTCACACAAGGGCACCTTCCAGGTCAAACAAGAATAAGTTAAACAATCAAATAAGACAACATTGATAATAGAGATAACGTTGAGTAGTAAGATAAGATTAAAACAAAAATTGAATGAAAAGAGACTGTCATAATTTAAGATATTTAAATAACAAATGACGATTCAGAAGGAGGTTTAAATGGAGATTTAAGAAATTTATGATGTGAGATTTGAGTGCAGCCTTGCATCATGTAGAATAAGCGTCTTAAGTTGGGTCTTAAGTTCTCAAATGCGTCGTAACTTGAGTTTTGAATTTGTTTGGAGAATCTGTGTTACGGATGTTTTCGGGAGAGAATTCCAGAGGCGAGGAGCAGTACGAAGGAGCCTTGATGAAGCAGAGTGGAGAGTGCAAGAGGGGGTGCAGAATTGAACGAGCTCTGAAACAATATGTGGGGGGGGATTATGAAGTGCTTTAAACGTGAGGAAGAGAATTTTAACCTCTATAGGGTAGTTGATGAGGAGCCAGTGGAGTTGTTGAAGGGTGTGGGTATTGTGATGATATAAAGGTTATTGGGTTATAATACGGGCAGCACAGTTCTGGATAATTTGGAGTTTATGTAGGAGTTTTTGTGGTATACCAGTTCAAAGTGAATTACAGTAATCAATACGGGAGGTGACCAGCGCATGAATGAGAGTGGCAAAAGTGTGTGGAGCGAGGAACAGTCTAAAATAAGCTAAAATAAAGCTAAAGCTGTGATTACAGCAAGATGATTTACAGGATAATTCAACTCAAAGTCGTGTGAACAAGAGTTTTGTACTACCAAAAAGGACACCTGAATGTGAACAATGCTTTTACAGCATTAAACCTTACTACCTACCTCTCAGAGGACCAATCAAATGCACAGATTAGAAAAATATCCCAGATTAGACTATAGCCATTTCAGGTGTAAATTCAAATACAGATAGAAAAAAACGGAAGCATTAAAAAGATACAGATAGTGGCTACTCCTTCAGTTTAACACTGGGTTTAAATGCATACTCTCCACATGATCAAGAACGGTTCGGCTCGTCTGTGGCTCGGCATCCCAAGACGCACTATTAACAAGAGTTGACATCGCTGACGCAGGTTCATTATGTACACACTGAACCATGGCACAAATCCCACCCTCGAACGTTGTGGAGAAAGAAAATTTTAAAAAACTAAAAAGATTAAGACTAAAAAAAGAAACACCTCAACAGATACAACAGCTGAGATGAGGGTGTAATATGCATTGTGCCTTTTTTTTTCCCTTTCCCCCCAGAAATTATTAAATTGAATTGAATTGTAATATCAACATAATAACTGCTCATGTTTTTAATGATTATAATACAAAAAATATATTTTAAGCAACAACAAAAAAAAGTGTTTACATGAAATATGCTTTGGTATCACAGGTATTCCCCTATTTCCTGTGCGAAAGCCTCTGAATTAATAATTAATATTACTTGTGAAAAGGAGTGCATTGTGGCAATGGAACATCAGGACGTTTCCTGTCAAATTTTGCTGAGCACAGATGAAAGCTTATTAGGCCCTGAGATGCAAAGTCAGAAGAAGTGAGAAAGAGCACTGGTGGCAAGTCGGGTCAAACGCACTTTCACATGACTATTTTGTTTAATTACTGGTGATGGGAACAGTGCTCAGTTCCTCTGTTAAGCTATCCTATTATCTTACCAGCATCTTACCTGCACAAATCCCAACTTTAATCAAAAATTATTTATATAGCTTTCATATAAACCTTTTACATCAACACAACCTGGAAGTGTGAGGCGACAGTGCTAACCATGAAGTCTCTGTGCTGCCACTTCACCATTATAATTATAAGCAATAAAAAAATTTTTTTTTAAAAATACGACGGCTATTCAGGTACAACTGGGTTGTTTGATTATGCAGAATTTCAGAACACAGTAATGAGAGTAAAAACTACCTTTCTCTCTCTCAGTATAATGCCCTGCTACACTAATGCACATCTCAGCTTTTTTTTTTTTTTTTTTTTTAATAAAACACTGTACACTACCAGTCAAAGTTTGGACCTACAGTACCTTCTACCTCTGTGGTCTTTCCTGATTTTTATTTCTTTATACATTATAAAACGATGCTGAAGGCATCCAAAATATATAATTAAATCCTTTGAACAGTTGATATTGAGACTTTGTCTTCATAACAGCTCTAATCTGAGGTGCTGTTTGTTAATTGGTGATTTCGGAGGCTGGTAAATCAAAATGAACAACAAATGAACAAGCGAGATGTTTTGGTCTTGCTTTCCCGGGATGGAACATCTGGCCTTCGTGTCTTACAAAAACAACTGTTGTTACCTAATGCCATACATGTTATTTCATAGTTTTATAGAAAAAATCCAGTATTGCTGCAGAATGTAGAAACGTGTGTCCAAACCTTTGACTGGAACGACACATTATGATTAAAAAATTAATATAACATGGTGTGTCCAACCATACAAGTTTCTATGTGTAGTGTGTAATTAGTTTCTATACAATCAATAACATGTCAGCGTGTGTGATGAAATAAGCCTTCGTCTAGGCAGTTGCGCGGGTACAGAAAGTTAAATCAACACCATTCGATCAATCAGAATTGAGAACTGAAATACGTTGAGATTAAAACAAAAATTTCACACAACCAAGACCTTGCCAAGAAGCTGTGTGAGTGCTACAGTCTTAAATCATGGCTTCTCTTCCAGATTATCCTTTAAATACAACACAAATTATATACAACAGTTAATTAATTAGAATGGGGTTGAGCTGTGCAGCCTAGTGATCTTTACAAAGTACAACTTTATAATTACACCCAGAAGGATTTACTCCACCCCAGCCACCCCTGTGTCTAAGGAGACGCCACGAGTTGCCATGGAAACCAGGCCTGCTGCTTGCCTCATCC